>PVIH01014896.1:0-35697 GCA_004025045.1 Sigmodon hispidus
AAAAAAAAAAAAAAAAAAAAAAAAAAAAAAAAAAAAAAAAAAAAAAAAAAAAAAAAAAAAAAAAAAAAAAAAAAAAAAAAAAAAAAAAAAAAAAAAAAAAAAAAAAAAAAAAAAAAAAAAAAAAAAAAAAAAAAAAAAAAAAAAAAAAAAAAAAAAAAAAAAAAAAAAAAAAAAAAAAAAAGCCAAGGACCAGATGGTTTCAGTGCAGAATTCTACCAGACACTCAAAGAAGAACTACTACCAATACTCCTCAAAGTGTTCCTTAAAGTAGCATGTGAGGGAACATTGCCAAACTCTTTTTATGAGGTCATAATTTACCTGATACCCAAACCACTCAAAGATACAACAAAGAAAGAAAATTATGAACCAATCTCCCACATGAACATTGATTAAAAAATATTCAATAACATTTAAGCAAACTAAATACAACAACATATCTAAAGAATTATCCACTACGATCAAGTAGGCTTCATCCCAGAGATGCAGGGATGGTTCAACTGTGAATGTCATCTATCATATATACAAACTAAAACAAAAACCCAACGAAATCTTCTCATTAGATGCTGAAAAGGCCTTTGACAAAATTCAACACTCCTTTATGATAAAAGTCCTGGAGAGGTCAGAAATAAGGGAAAATACCTAAATATAATAAAGGCAATATACAGCAAGCCAACAGCCAACATCAAACTAAGTGGAAAAAAACTCAAAGCAATCCCACCAAAGTTGAGAACAAGACAACAGCTGTCCTCTCTATTCTTATCTATTCAATATACATCTCAAAGTTAGCTAAAGCAGTAAGAGAACAAAAGGAGATTAAGGGGATACGAATTGGAAAGGAAGAAGTCAAACTATCTCTATTTACAGATGATATGATTGTTTACATAAGTGAACCGCAGAATTCTACCATGCAACTCCTACAGCTGAGAAACACCTTCAACAATGTATCAGAGTATAAGGTTGAAATTTTTTAAAATAATTTTACTTGAATATATTTTCTGCACCTTTGATATGGGAGTCTTCTCATTCTATTTCTATTATTGTTAAATTTGGTCTTTTCATTGTGTATCAGATTTTTTGGATGTATAGTTTTGGAAACATTTTAGATTTAACATTTTCTTTGATCAGTTCTCTTTTCTATTTAGTATATTCTGTTAGTGATGCTTGCATTTCTAGTTCCTGTTGGTTTACCCAGATTTTCCATTTTCAGATATCTTTCAGTTTGTGTTTCATTATTATTACTTCTATTTTCATTTTCAAGGCTTTCATTGTCTTAACCTATTTGTGTGTTTTTTCTTGGTTTCTTGGTTTTCTTGGCATTCATTAAGGAATTATACATTTCCTCCATTCTTTGTGTTTGTTTGACTTACAGGAATCCTTTATAAGGACCCCTATCATCTTTATGAAGTAATTCTTAAGATTGCTTTTTTCGTGTTTCATTTGTGTTGGGATGTTCAAGTCTCACTGCCATAGGATATCTGCATTCTTGTGATGCCATATTGCCCTTTCTGTTATTGTCTGTGTTGTTACACTGACATTTACACATCTGGATTTGGAATAGTTATAGGTCCAAGTGTTGATTCTTGAATTTTTATTTATTGGATGTATATTTTGTTTTGGTTTTTTTTTTTTTCCTCCCTAGTTTTCTGGCCTAAGTGGCCAAGGATTTTGGTTACTGGTGAGTCTTCAGGTCCAAGAGGAGTTTCAGAAGCCTGATCCCAAGATCTTGCCTGGATTCTAATAATGTAGAAATCTTTTTCTGAAATTGTAGGCAGGAACATACAACACAGGGGTGTTGCAGTGCCATCTGGGATTGTTAGATGAGTTTTAAGGAATATTAGTGGTAGTAGAGTGTTAAAATACCTGAGGTAGGTGTTTTACCTGAGGTCCCTAGGACCATTGTAGCCTCTGGTAACACTGCCACAGCTGTGAGATAGCCAGATCTTAAAGAAACATTTTCTTAATTCAAGTTCCCTCCTCCAAGTTGGTTCTCGTATACTAGACAGCACATGATGCTTATACCATTCAGTTTGTTTGGTAAAAAAATGGAATGTCATTATACATTAGAGAGTATGACTTCAAAATGGATTTTTTTTGTTTTTCTCACCTGAATATTATTACATTTTTACAAAGGTTTCTTTTTTTTGAAATTTAAGTCATGTATACAATCTTAATCATATTTATGCCCTTATTCCCTTTCTCCAGTTTCTTCCTAACCCTCTCCAACATATCTTCCTCCAAAGTTCCTATATTTTCTTTATTATTTTAAACAATTCACTAAGTCCTGTTAACATTGCCAGTGTGCACATAGTTGTAGAATCATCAGCCAGGGCATGGGCAGCCTATACTTAGGTGACTATACTGTAAGTGACTCATCTTACTGTAGCAGCTATCAACAGCCCATTAGTGATGGAGCATTGAGAGCTGCTCTTCCTCAACCCTGTCTCATACAGGAATGAGTTTCAAAATATGGCCTTTGGATATAAAATTTTAATTTTTAATGTATACACAAATCAAAACGTGAAGAATATAGGTTGTGCAGTGGAATGATCATCCTTTACTGAATGAATGGCCATGTATACTAACTACATACCACATTCCTGACAAGAAAGTTTTCAAACTTCAGTAAAATGAGCAGAGAGATTAACCTGTAATGGCCAAGTGTACGTGATCTGAGACAGTGTGATTAAGGCTAAATACCAAATGATAGTAGCATCTTTAATCTTATCTCTAGAATTATGATACAGAGTTGAACCTAGAAGTTAAACTAGGCAAAGAAGATATTTAATGCAGTTTTAGCAGACAGTGTGGTATTCTGTAGAAGTGATAAGCTGGGCAGTGGTGGTGCAACCTTTAGTCCCAGTAGTCAGGAGGCAGAAGCAGAAGAATCTCTGTGAGTTCGAGGCCAGCCTGTCTACAAAGCCAGTTCCAGGGCAGCCAGGACTGTTACAAAAAAGGCTGAAGAGATGGTTCCGCCCTCTGAATCTCCAGGCTAATTTTACTAAATATAAAATATATCACCACAGATCACTTCATTTACTTTAGTAGAGAATGTAATACCTAGATACACACAAGGTTATTTGCATTTGTTCCCTTTGAGTACATTGAATACATTGCAAAATTAATTTCTCGAGATTGTCAAGTTATTCACTGTGTAGAACTGTGTTTGACCCATCATATATAATATCTGAGATATATTTTGGGAGCCAGATTTTCAAGTTCAGAGAACAAACAAATTAGACTTATCAATGCAGTAAAAACTAAATCCACCTGTCAGTATGGTTACCATCACTAACAGTTAATGCTGTGAAAATATATTAATTAATAGGTATACTTGATAGCAGCTTTGAACTTTAAAGTTTTTGATATAATCCATTAGAATGAAACATTAAAAGTAATTCACCCTATAACTAAATAAAGGATGAACAGATTTCACTGTCTTGTATGGGTAATTTTCTCCATGGTGTGTTATAAGCTATAGTTTATAACTATAGGCTTCTGTCTTCCATTTTAGAGTAGATAATGCACAACTCATGTATTTTTCTTATATCACTATTTTGCAGCTATTTTCACCTTCTTTTATGATACTTTGACATTGCCTTTTATAAATGGGAAACTAAATAAACCAACAAAGTGATGTTAAAAATGTTATTTTTTAATGAGAACTGTAAATCCACTAATAATGTGTGAATCATAGCTAATTAGTAGGGGAGATTACTCAATAATAATCTCCTATTTGCAGAAATGCACTAGGAATTGCTGTCAATTTTATAAAAACTATGATTAAAAATTCACAGAACTAGCAAAGGATAATTAATATTCATAAGAAAATATGGAGGATATTTCTTTTAGAGTTCACTTACTCTGACTCAAGACAAATTGTGAGCATCTAATTGTCCACAGAAGAGAGGAAAACTGTAAAGTCTTCCACAATCAGATCAACTTTACCAGACTACAACTATCACTATGGTGCCTAAGTCACTTCTGTTCATTTAGAATCATATATTAAGATGTTCCCATTTATTTAGTTGATTAAAAGTTCATTCTTATTAAATCTACATGAAGATAGTTAGGCTTTTTTGTAACCATAACCCATAACAACAAGTGATAGAAGACTGATCTCTAAGATATATAAAGAGCTCAAGAATCTAGAGCCCAAAACCTTGAATAACCAATCAAAAAATGGGGTAAAGATCTAAAAAGGGAATTCTCAGCAGAGGAATTATGAATGGCTGAAAGGCACCTGAAAAAGCGCTCATCATCTTTAGCCATCAGAGAAATGCAAATCAAAACAACTTTGAGATACCATCTAACACCTGTTAGATTGGCTAAGATAAAAGGCACAGATGACAGCCTATGTTGGAGAGGATGTGGATCAAGGGGAACACTCCTCCATTGTTGGTAGGAGTGTAAGCTTGTTCAGCCACTTTGGAATACAATATGGTAGTTTCTCAGAAAATTGAGAATCAATCTTCCCAAGGACCCAGCAATACCACTTCTGGGTGTGTATCCTAAAGATGCACATTCACACTCCAAAGGTATTAGCTCAACTATGTTCATAGCAGCATTATTTGTAATAGCAAGAACCTGGAAACAACCCATAACAACTTTTAGCCAATTACCCTAAATTAGGAATTGTCCATTCTCTCAGAGTTCCTCTTAGAATATTGATAATTTTAATATATACTTTTCAAAGAAGCAAAAACATACTCTCAAAAATTTATTTCTGTGATCACATTCTAGTGTTGCTGTGTGTTACAGATGGATTCAGAAGAAGAAATCTAGGGGACTTCCTCCAGAAAAGCTTTTGAAGTGGTAAAACTATGTAGCTGTTTTCTGACTTGACATTGCAAATTTGATGAAGAGCTGAACATGGTTGAGCAATGTGCTTTCATGGAAACATTAAAAAACAAATTAGGATTTAAAAAACAGCTATGTAGTTTTCAGTTGCTCTGAGAAATTTGCTATCCCTTATTGTTATAATATTTAACCAAGGGTGAGAAGCATAACAAAAGTATGAAACAGAATAGCCAGAGTGTCTGAACAAAAAGATGTTTGCCTCAGGCCAAAATTTTCAGATTTTGAAGTAGCTAATTTTGAAATTAGAAAATATTTCCTAGTAAATTATCAAAATAATATAAGCTTCTAATTATGTTTTAAATGCAGTTATGTTATGGAGCATTTTGCACCTCAATATCAGTGTTTATTTCACTTCATTTAAAATCAAGGTGATGAAATATTTTTCCAAAAAGTATAGAAATATAATATGCTTTATTCACTCAACTATACTGTTTTATCACATATGAAGACTTACAGACCCATGAGACAGTTGTCTGAGACATTTCCTTTACTGCCAGCGAGTTTAGTGTCTGTTCTTTTTTCTTTTTTTTTTTTTTTTTGTATTTGTTGGTTTTTTTTGCTTCACTGGCTATGAAGCTCATTCATTTTTAGTTTTCTACAAGAAGATTAAAGCAAGCAAACAAACAAACAAAAAAGTCAGTCAAGAAGTTTGTCTTTTAGTTGTCTAAAACAATGAATCATTTTGACAAAATTCTTGATATGATGAAATAATCCTATAATTTTCTCATTTATATGCCCATTACCTTTACCTAAGTTTTCCTTTTTAGTGTTTTTTTAGAAAGATATTTTTTGCAGAATAATGCTAAAAATATTACCAAAACATTATATTTTTATTTTTGGTGAATTATATATTTACTCAAATTAAAATGAGATATAAGTTCTAAATAGTTTTTCAGATAAAGAATCAAAACTGTTCTGAGAGCTTAGTATAAGCTGTCTTTGTATTTATTTTCTTCTTATCTTCAGTTTCATAATTACTCCTTTTTGGGTCAGACAAGCTCAGGGGAATAAGCCAATGACAAGTATAATTATGAGAGAATCTGGCCTCTAAGTATGTTACAGTATATGCAGGAAGTCACAACACATAGTTGCCTACTAGGTCTACATGACTCAGACATTCTGAGAGAAAGTAGATAAAGGGTTATGAAACTGTCCCTGGTGATAGGAAATCTGCCTTAGGAAAAGCTGATGAGTCAGACAAGATCCAGGATTTTATATGTAGTCTGTTGAGTGAACAAAATTGCTTCTGGAATAAGTTTAGACCCAAAAACATAAGACAATCATGTGTGACAAGCCTCTTTATGCAAATATACAGAGTTCAGCTTTTCTGTGATTAGAATTTAGTCTTTTCTTCTTTCTCCAAACAGAAAATTTCGACTGATTATTTTGGAATTTCATATGTACCCTGATCACACCTACTTCTAAGTCCTCCTAGGTCCATCCCCAGTAAGAGTCTGGGTAAGAAACCATTGAAGAGAACTCTTAGAAAGTGTGATAAGAATGCTGAAGTGTAGCTCTACAGAATTAAATGCTTATAGTGTAGATGTGGTTTGGAAATAGTCTTTTCTATTTAATAAGATTTCTAAATGAACAATGAATATCTATAAGTGAATCTGAAGATTTTGTACTTGACTGCATCACTAATGTAATAAACCAGTTCCTATAAGAAGGCACCTTCAAGACTGTCCTTTCTCCACAGGTAATATGACTGTAGATCAAAAGTGGTTTTCTAGCATACCAATCCACCAGTGGAGGTGTGTGACAGTGAGCATAAACAGTCTTCCAGTATGTTCTAGCCCACGAGCCCTGCAGTGCTGTCTCTGCTACAGCATTTCTGAGCCAGAGTACCACACTCAGTGAAAACTGAAGTTCAGATAGGCTTTGCTTCATGCCCTAGTCCTATTTCATAAGTGAGCAAACAGGTATTTCATGATGGCCATCTTTTCAGCACATTGATTTTGAGTTTGTTTTGTTTATTATGGCTCCCTATAAAAATATGACTTGCTCGACTCTGGCTGCATTCATTTTTCCAAATTGCTTAGATGGTTTCAATCTCTTTCATCTTTGAAGTAGACTGTGTTGGGAACAATAAAATCAGTAAGTGATTCCTTACTCTAATTTGTAGGAAATTACTTTCTTCTCATTGCTCTGAAAAACAATATTCTGACAAATAAGATATATCTATAGCAATATCTTTATAATGCCACTGCTCCTACATGGCACTCAGTATCTCTCACTCCTCACTCCTCCCATCTCTTTAACCCATACTCTATTATTTTAAAGGCAGGCCATACGCCCAGCTCCTTTACATGTGCTCTGATGTCTTTGTTATTCCAGTACTATAGATTAAACCCTGAATCTGGCATATGACAGGCCATTGCTCTACTCTAAGTTCCATCCTCAGCAACTATATTCTCCATATTTTCTATTATTGCTCTTTCTTTTTTGCATACCTATTTTGTATATCTTTTTATCCTAGAATTAATAACTCTCAGATCATGTTAAAATCACAAGGTCTATGATGTTGTGTCTTGGTGTGAATAGGTACCAAAATTTTTCTGAATCATTAACTTCTGCTTTTAAATCTTTTTAAAACTGGTCTTTCAAGACAAAATATTTCTGATTTTACATGTGATGATTAATTTTCTATATCAACTTGAGTGGTTTTGGGGATGCTCTGGAATCTGCTGAAGTAATTTCTCTTATTGTGTCTTCGAATCTCTAGAAGAGGTCAGAATTAGAACTGGCAGACTGAGGCACAGCTGCTGCCACTAAGACTAGGTATCACCTGGCCTGTGAGGAGTATGTGTAGGAGAAACTGAGAGGAGCCTCAAGTGTGCTTTTCCACATAGACCTCAAACATCTCCTTTTTCCTGCCCTAGGATACGGGGATCATGAGTCCTTTGGCCGTAGGACTCTGGAACTTAGACTATTGTATTTTCTGGCTTTCAAGTGATGGAACAGGAAAGAATTCATAATGCTAGTATTTTATTCTCTAGCTTGTAAATAGCCTATCAGGAAACTTATTATTTTCTGTGATTTCAAAGGTCAATTTCCATAAAAAGCTTATTTACCAACTGTCTTAATTATATCCGCCATATATCTACCTGTGATGGTTTGAATAAAAATAGCCTCCACAGTCTCATAAGAAGTGCCACTATTAGGAAGTGTATGCATGCTGGAGTAAGTGTGGCCTTGTTAAAACAAGTCATGACTCAGTATGTCACTGGGTGTGAGGTTTCAGAGGCTTAAGCCAGGCCTAATGTTACTTTTTCTTCCTGTTGCCTGTTGATCCACATGTAAAACTCTCAGCTGCATCTTTTCTATCTATATCCTGTCATGCTTCTCATCATGATGATAACAGACTAAACTTCTGAAATATAAGCCAGGCCCAGTGAAATGTTTTGTTTTTTGTTTTTTTGTTTTTTAAATAGAGTTGCTTTGGTCATGGTGTCTCTTCATAGCAATAGAAATCCTAAGACACCATCTATCTATCTATCTACCATCTACCTATCTTTCTATCCCTCTATTTATTTCTATCTTCCTTTATTATCTATCAACATCTATTACCTATCTATCATCTGTATATTTTTCGATCATCTGTGTCATCTACCTACAACCTACCTTTATACATCTGTCTGTATCATATATATCTATTTCCATTTTTGTTTTAATTAATGTATCTGCCATCCATTTATTATGAATCTATCATCTATCTGAATGTCTATCTTTAATCTATATATCTTCATCATCTATCTTTTACCTGTACATATCTTTATTTGTCTATATCTACCTACTTGTCTGTATCATGTATCTATCACTGCAAATTTCCATAATTTTGCTATCCCCTTTTTCCTGTTCATCTATCCTTTCCTCCACTTATCTCATTTGTTCTGTTTTCTGTGGAATCTGACTATACTCACCACTGTTTCTAATAGAAGTTTTTCTAAAATCTGTGAGCAAAGCTTACATTATTTACTTATCACTTCATTCATGAGTTTATTAATCAGCTTTCCACTAGTGTAATAAAATTTTATAATAATTATTTAAAATACATAAGAGGCTTAATTTGGTTACCAGTTTTGTAGGACTCATTCTTCCAAGCTGGCTATTAGTCATAAGTGCCCATGGAGATAACATTCAATGGTGCAAAGCATCTAATGAAAAAGCCTCTGATGTCTAGGAAAGATAAAGACAGTAAGAAAATCAGATCCTTTTATATGCCTTTTCAAAGACCTGTTCCCAGTGATGTAAGTTTGCTCATTAGGCTTTAATCCTATGAAAAGTCTACCACAACCTTTAGTGCCAAACTAGATAATACGCTTCTAGCACAAACCTCCATGAAACATTTTAGACTCATTATGGAGAAATAGGTATTTAGTATATCTTGAAAATAATATAAACATATCTGAAATTAATGAGCTGACTAATACTAGTATTTCATTTTATTTGCCTCTTTTTTTGTATTGTACCAGCAACTCTTGGAAGAAAGGAACTGTGTCTTCTGTTTTGTTGCAAGTTAAAAATAAAGCATAATAATAATTACAACAGTGATGAAAAATAAGACACATTGATTCTTTGCCTTATTGCTGAGTTAAAAGAATCTCTCTCTCTCTCCCTCCCTCCTCTCTCTCTCTCTCTCTCTCTCTCTCTCTCTCTCTCTCTCTCTCTCTGTCTCTCCCTCTTTCTCTTCCTCCCATGGAAGAGATAAGATTCCAGGCTTTTGTTGCTTGAGTGAGGCCAGTGCTTCACCAATGAGCTACTTCCTCATCCAATGAAAGTAAAGCATCATAAACACTACAAAATGTAGAAATTTAATGCTCCTTTATAAATATTTAATTATTTTGGAGGTTGAAGAAATGGTTGAATAGGCAAAGTACTTGTTAAACAAGCCTGTTTGGATTCCCAGAAGTCACATAGAGCCACATGTAGTAGTTGAAAGATGTGAAATGGATGCTGGGTGATATTCTAAAGCAAGCCAGCTAGCCTAGAGTATTCAAGTATGAATAATACAAAAGATTTCTTCAAACAAGTAAAAGCAGAAGACCTAATTTACTCAGCATTGTTCACTGCCTTCCAAACATGTTCCGTGGCAGGCATTGCATGTGGTCACAGAAACACACGCGTATACACAAATACATACAAACACTTGCACACGTGCGTGCACACACACACACACACATACACACACACACACACACAGAGAGAGAGAGAGAGAGAGAGAGAGAGAGAGAGAGAGAGAGAGAGAGAGAGAGGAGACAGTGACTGAAAAAAGTCTCATTAAAACATATTTAAGTGGGATCAAATAATTTACATTGAGTAACAACCATTTAGTGCCAAGAACTTCAGTACAATCCTTGATAGAGGGCTGTACGATAATAAGTATTTCATCATTTTAAGAGTTTATTAATTATATTTGTCTAATAATCAGTAGCCAAAAATTGTTTATGTATTATAAGACTGGTATTGTGCCATATATCAAAGACTAGAGAATCAGAGCCTGCATTTTCCTTACTTTTTGTGCCAGCAAATAGCATATCTATTCAATTCATTGGCTTTTTCATTTCACAAGCTGCCTGCCATGTAATAATAACTTCTACTTAGCATGCTTTTGTAATGAAAGATAATGAGGTTCTGTAATTCAGTGAGTATCATTTATGAATTGGCATCAAATAAAGCTTTGCAATCAAACTAAAAGCCAATCTCACCAAGTTAGCTATTCATAGGCTGGGCCTGAGTTCAATCAAAAAGACTGAATAGGCTCATGTCTAAAGATGTGGGCCATCTCTTTCACAGCTGACAGGATGCTTGGCTTTACTCTTCAG
Organism: Sigmodon hispidus; assembly: GCA_004025045.1. Lineage (NCBI taxonomy): Eukaryota > Metazoa > Chordata > Mammalia > Rodentia > Cricetidae > Sigmodon > Sigmodon hispidus. The sequence goes on from PVIH01014896.1 coordinate 10,683, forward strand.
ATTAGAAATTACTTTGTCATACTTCATTTTCAGTGGTCTTGCCTGTATTGTACAGAAAAGCCAGAAAGAATGAGTCATAGGCTTTTGGGGGGAATATTTTAGTCACCATAGTTTCTTATTAGTCATATGTCAACCTTATCTCTAAGGATACACAATGCAAAATACACAAAATTAAAATTCATGTTACATTATTTGGCCTAAAAAGTGGTCTTGAATTTTAAACTAAATTGGGTGAAACTTAAAATTCTATTTTCTGATAACTCTTGTCTATTTTCATCTTTATGTTCTAAAATGAACTCTCATTTCCTATGTGTATACACCTCTTATTTAGATTTTTTTCTGTTTTTTTTTTTCGTGTCTCACATCCTTAATTATTAAAGTCTCTTATAATTAAGGACACACTAAAACAAATGCTTTGCTTCCTAATATTGTACTCAATTTTTCTTCATCCTGTTACTGGTTCATCAATAATGTTTTTTGTTTTGTTTTGGTTTTTTAATGAGTGGATACTGATGGGTAAATGTATAAGAAATGAGAAGGCAGGACCTCAGAGACCTCTGTGACAAACAGAAATCCACAGACCACTGGCCTACAGCAGACTAAGAGGTAAATGGTAGCCCACCTAGGTAGAGCAGAGACCACAGTCTCTGAAACCCAGACTGGAACACAGCTCTTGGAACTTCACCACCACCTAGTCCCACCCTAAACCCAAGCCAGCAGGGAAACCCCATGCAAGCCCAAACTTCTAACAAAACCCAGCCATTGGGACACCCCAGTGCCAAAAGCCTGCCCCATCACTAACCCACATCATCACAAGACAACCTCAGCAACCTCCATGACAACCTGAAATCCACAGAACCCTCGCACATAGTAGACTAACAGACTAAGCACAGACTAAGAAAATAAGAACACACTAAGAAAATAAGAAAATGCACTGCCTTCAAGTGGACCAAGAACCCATACTGGACCAAGAGAGTCTTCCTGAGAGACAGAACAGATTGCAAAAAAATCAGCTATCTGAGATTCAGACAAATCATGCAGTGAACAGAGAAAGCAATGGGCAGACACTAGTGCCAGAATTCCTATACCAACATAAAGAAAAACATGACACCATCACAAGAATCTGGTGGTTCTACAACATCAAGAACTGAGTATGGCAATGCAGAAGAAGCAGACAGAAACAACCTTAAAAACAATTTACTGAAGATAAAAAAAACTTCACAAGAAGATATAAAAAAATTCTCTTAAAGAAATAATAATAAAAAAATGAAAAATTGGAAGAATTTAACAAATCCTTGAAACAAAATCATGAAAACAAATCCAAACAGGTGAAGGAAATATATTTAAACTTAAAAACTGAAATAGTGGCAATAAAGAAAACAAACTGTGAAAATGCTGGAAATAGAAAACCTGAAGAAATGAACCAAAAATATAGATACAAGCATAACTAAAGGAATGCAAGAGATGGAAGAGAGAATCTTAAGTATGTAAGATTAAATAGTGAAAATAGATATGTCAGTCAAAGAAAACACCAAACCCAAAAAGTCATAACACAAAATGTTCAGCAAATATGGAACACCATGAAAAGACCAAACCTGAGAATAATTGAAATTAAAGGAGAAGAATACTAGCTTAAAGGCACAAAAAATATATTCAACAAGTCATAGAAGAAAACTTTCCCATCCTAAAGAAGAAAATGCCTATAAAGATAAAAGAAGCTTACAAAACACTAAATAGACTAATCCCTCCAAAAAGTATGCTACCACATAATAATCAAGGCACTGTATCTATAACAACAACAAAAATAGTAAGAATGCAAAGTAAAAAGGTCAAGTTACTTATAAAGGCAAACCCATCAAAATAATACTTTACTCAGTGGAAACAATAAAAGCAAGAAAGTCCTGGTCAGATGTTATACAGACACTAAAACAGCATGGCTGCCATCTCAGACTACTATACCCAGCAAAACTATCACTCATCATAGACGGAGTAAACAAGATATTTTAAGACAAAACTAGATTTAAACAATACTTATCTATAAATCCAAACCTACAGAAAGCACTAGAGGGAAAACTCCAATCTAAGGAAATCAGATACCCCTATAAAACCATAAACAATAGATAATCCCATAGAAGAAAAGTTCAAAGAAGAAAAACACACACACACTTATCACCAAAAATAACAGGAATTAACAATCAATGAGCATTAACTCAATTCACATCTAAAAAGACACACCCTAACATGATGGATACAAAAATAGAATCCATTCTTCTGCTACATACAATCACACACCTCAACTTCAAAGATAGACACAGACTAAGAGTAAAGGATTGGGAAAACACTTTCCAATCAAATGGTTAAAAAACAAGGTAGTGTAGCTATCCTAATATCTAACAAAACAGATTTCAAACTTAAAAAAAAATCAATTAAAAGAGACCAGGATGGGCATCACTTATTTATCTAAGTAAAAATCCACCAATATGATGTCTCAATCCTGAACATTTATACTTCTAACACAAGAGTACCTAAATATGTGAAAGAAACACTACTAAAGTTTAAATCTCATATCCAACCACACACATGAATAGTGAGAGACTTCAATACTCCACTTTCACCAATCGATAGGTCTACTGGACAGAAACTCAACACAGAAATGAGAGATCTAACAGATGTTATTACCCAAATGCACTTAATAGATATTTAAGAACTTTCCACCCAAATAAATACAAAAAATAGGAATAGCTCCCTGTAATATATCAGATCACCATGGTCTAAAATTAGAGTTCAACAACAACAAAAATCACAGAAAGCCTACAAATTCATGGAAACTGAACATCTCTCAGTGGAACCATCCTTGTGTCAAAGAAAAAGGTAAGAAAGCAATTAAAGTCTTCTTAGAATTCAATGAAAATGAATCCACACAATATCCAAACTCATGGAACATAATGAAAGTAGTACTAAGAGAAAAGTTCATAGCACTAGATGCCTATATAAGAAACCTAGAGAAATCTCACCCAAGAGACTGAACAGCACAGCTGAAGATTTAGAACATTAGAAGCAAAATACCTAGTATGACTAGATTGAAGAAAATAATTAAACCTAGGGCTAAAATCTATAAAAATCGAAACAATGAGAACAATACAAAGAATCAATGAATCAAAGAGTTTGTTCTTTGAGAAAGTCAACAAAATAGATAAATTCTTATTCAAATAGCCAAAAGGCAGACAGAGAATCCAAATTAACACAATCAGAAATGAAAGGGGAACATAACAACTGACACCCAAGATATCCAAAGAATCATTAGACCATACTTCAAAAATGTATACTCCACTGAATTGGAAAACCTAAAAGAAATGGATGGGTTTCTGCCTAGGTACTACTTAGCAAAATTAAATCAAGACCTTATAAATGACCTAAACAGACCTTATACCACCAAAGAAATTGAAGATGTTATTAAATGTCTCCCAAGCAAAAAAAAGCTCAGGGCCAGATTGTTTCAGTGAAGAATTCTACCATGTATTCAAAAAAGAATTAAACTAATATCAAGCCTTCTCAAGCTGTTAAATACAATAGAAAATAAAGGAACATAACCAATCTCTTTTAATAAGGCTACAGTCACCTTGATACCAAAGCCACTCAAAGATACAACAAAGAAAGAAAATTACAGAACAGTCTCCCTTATGAACATTGATGTAAAAATACTACATATAATAACAAACAAAATTCAAAAACATAGCAAAAAAAATCATCATCCCAGAGAAGCAAAAATGCTTCAACATATGAAAAACTGTCAATGTCATCAATCATAAAATCAACATACAAAAAACCCACATGATCATCTGTTTAGATGCAAAAAAGGCTTTTTCCAAAATCCAAAACTCCATCGTGATAAAAATCATGGAGAGATCAGGAATACAGGGAAAATACCTAAATATAATAAAGGCAATATGCAGCAAGCCCACAGTCAACAGCAAACTAAATGAAAAAAAAAAAAAACACTCAAAGCAAACCCACTAAAATCAGGAACAAGACAAGGCTGTCTCCTCTATCCTTATCTATTCAACATAGTTCTCAAAGTTTTATCTAAAACAGTAAGAGAACAAAAGGAGATTAAGGGGATACAAATTGGAAAAGAAAATTCAAATTATCTATATTTGGAGATGATATGATTGTATACATAAGTGACCCCCAAAATCTACCAGAGAATTCCTACAGCTGAAAAACACCTTCAGTAATTACATTGCAAGGTAGAAGATTAACTCAAACAAACAAACAAAAAACAAAACTAAGAAAACAAAACCCAATAGCCCTTCTATACACTAAGGATAAAAGGGGTGGTAAAGAAATAAGGGAAGCATCACCCTTTATAATAGCTACAAATAGCATTAAATATGTTGTCTTAACTCTAACCAAAGAAGTAGCAGAACTGTTTCACAAAAATTTTAAATCACTGAAGAAAGAAATTAAAGATCATATCATAAAATGGAAAGATCTCCCATGTTTCTGCATAGGTAGAGCTAACATAGTATAAAAGAAAATCTTACCAAAAACATTCTACAGATTTAAAATCCCAACACAAATTTTACCAACTTTCAAAGAAATATATTCAACTTCGTTTGAAATAACAGGAAACCCAGCATTGCATAAACAATCTTATTCAAGAATGAACTTCAGGAGATAGCACTATCCCTGAATTTAGCTATACTATACACATATAGTAATATAAAACAGCTTGGTACTGACAAAAAAGAAAAACCATCAGACTTGTGGATAAATGGAATAGAATCAAAGACCCAGATTTTATTCCACATACCTATGAACACCTGATTTTTGACAGAGGGGCCAAAAATATACAACAGAAAATGATAGTCTCAACAAATGGTGCTGGCATAACTTAATAGTAAGTAGTATGTAGAAATACAAATAGGTCTATATCTATCACCCTGCACAAAACTCAAACTCAAATGTGTCAAAGACCTCAACATAAACTCAGCTACACTGAACTTGATAGAAAAGAAAGTGGAAAATATCCTTGAACACATTGGCATAAATGATCACTTCTTAAATATAACACCAATAACACAGACATTGAGAACAACAATTAATAAATGGGACTTTCTGAAACAGAGAAGCTTTAGTAAGGCAAAGGATACAGTTAGTTAATAAGACAAAACAACAGCCTACAGAGTGAGAAAAGATCTTTCCCAACCCTACATCTCACAGAGGACTGATCTCTAAACTATATAGAGAACTCAAGAACCTAGAAGCCAAAAACCCAAATAATCCATTTCAAAATGGGGTTCAGAGCTAAAAAAGAAAATTCTCAACAAAAGAATTTAAGATGGCTGAGAGACAAAGTTTTTCAACATCTTTAGGCATCAGAGAAATGCAAATTAAAACAACTTTGAGATACCATCTTACACCTGTCACAATGGCTAAGATCAAAAACACAGATGATGGCCTATGCTGGAGGGCATGTGAGGCTAGGGTAATACATTGCTGGTGGAAATGTGAACTTGTACAGCTACTTTGGAAATCAGTATGGAAGTTCCTCAGAAAACTGGGAATCAATCTTCTTAAAAAATCCAGCAGTAGTACTATTGGGCATATACCCAAATGATGCACATTCTTACTTCAAGGGCATGAGCTCAAATATGTTCATAGCAGCATTATTCGTAGTAGCAAGAACCTGGAAACAACCTAGATGCCCATAAACTGAAGAATGGATTAACAAACTGTGGTACATCTACACAATGGAGTACTACTACTCAGCAGTGAGAAAAAAAAATGATATCTTAAAATTTGCAAGCAAATGGATAGATTTGCAGAATATCCTCCTGAGCAAGGTCTCACAAACTCAGAAAGATAAGCAGGGGATGTACTCAGTCATTAGTGGACTTTAAACAAAATAGAAGGTAAGTATGTCCAAGCTGCAAACCACAACCACTAAACAGCTTGGGATCTGAAACACTTTGGACTGGTACCTTGAAGCCCATTCCCTCCAGAGGAACACTTGACCCAGTCTTGATGTTGGGGTGAGGAAAACAGAGTTGCCTGGAGTGGATACTGAACTAAGCCACCTTGGGACCTTGGGACCTCCTGCCCTTCCTGGGGAGGTGATAAACTGATGGAGAGAAGAGTGAGTGAGTGGGATGGGAAGGAGGGGGAAGGGAGCCTGAACAAGTGAATACATGGATAAAAAATGACTTTTTTTTCATAATAAAAAATTTTAAAAAAAACTACTGCAAGCTGAGGATGAAAATAAGTTTTTTTTTGAGAATCACTCAGAGTGCTAAATTATACTAAAATTTTTAAGAAATAAATGACTGGGGCTGGAGAGATGGCTCAGAGGTTAAGAGCACTGACTGTTCTTCCAGAGGTCCTGAGTTCAATTCCCAGCAAAACCACATGGTGGCTCACAACCATCTATGATGAGGTCTGGTGCCCTCTTCTGTAAAAACTGTATGCATAATAAATAAATAAATCTTAAAAAAAAAGAAATAAATGACTGACATTGAGATGTAAATATAGCAAAAAATGTGACTGTTATGGTGATGAATGATCATGTGTGAGGTGTACCACATAGATTCCTGACCTCCAGATGTGATGGGACATAAGAAAGTCTTAGGATCTTGAAATAGGAATATTATTTTGGCCTATATATTAGGGCCTTTTAGGGATATAATTATTACAATTCTTTAATAAGAGAAATAATGGTAAAAGAATATAAGAAGATGTGATGAGCTAAACAAGAGAGAAAGATAAAAGTGAAGAAATATAGACATAGAGATAGAAGATATCATTGGGCTTGGTAGTATGGCTTGAAGAAAGAGATCATGACCCAAGATAGATTTAAGACGCTATTTTCATAAGAAAGTGGCTTTTCCCTTGGAAAAAATATAAATACATGTAGTTCTGAAGATAGCCATTGTGTTGTCTAATTTTAACTTTCAAATTGACACAAGCTAGATTCTTCTTGGAAGACAGACAGAGAAACTTTTTTTAGATTTGTCTGTGGGGTATGTTTGCTGATAATTATTATCTTTATTGTTGGTAAAGGGTACTGTGGGCAGTATCATTTCCTAGGCAGAATCCTGAACAATTTGAAAGGAGAAAATTGAGAGTATGTAAGCAAGAAGGTTGTTTATACTTTCTTGGTTTTTGACTGTGGCAATGATGTGACTATACTTGAATTCTGCCTTGATGTCCCTGAAACGATGGGTTACTATTTTTAAAGATCCACTTAGACCATTTGCTACCATATTGCTTTTTAAAGTGTATTTGTCAAAACAACAGAAATAAAATGTGGACACATTCAATATGAACTATTTTGTGTATGAAACTTCTTCTAGAACTATGTGATGCTATATCCATAGCATTTAAATCCACTGAATTTGTGTTTAATGGCTAAAGACCCATAAAGAAGAAACAAAGAGAAATGATAACATGTGATGAATTTGCTTAATATTAATATGATATGGCATTCTAAAAAGTATAAGTTAAAAAGGCTCACATTAATTTAAAGCAAAACAGATTTAGACGCAAAAAGAGGAGTGTGCCTGATACTTGTCATGCAGACAATCTCTCCAGAAATCTGGAGGAAGGAGAAGAGGCTCACCAAAATTAGGAAGTTCATGAAATTGACAAGGCTCAAGAAACACCACGGAATTATAAGATCATCACATTATCTTCACAACTTTAAAACACAATGACCAATCATTAGAAGTGGAAATCAGGTGGAAACTGAATATGGTCTTGCATGCAGGCTGTGTCCCGTGTGAGTGTGAGTGTGACAGTTTCACTGACAAGGCTTCCATTTGTTATTTCTGTTCTTGTGAATAACTACATTCACTACAGTGGAATCTATCTTTTTATTCTAGCTTCTGACCTTTATCTGGGAGTAAATAGATATTTGCTGTGTGTTCTAAGGAGGAGTCACCAATCTTTGAGTCAGAGCATCATTATAAATAGCATATAGTTGATATGTTTGAAACAAGTATCTATTATATATGATATAGATTCTTATTCAAAGTTTCCTCCCTTGAGTGCTACATTTTGATGTTGTTTTATCAAAGAATACAGTGTATTAAAAGGCCAATTTTATACTATTCATATTAATTAAAGAAATTTGCAATTTGAATATGATGTGTACATTTTCCAGAAGATTGCATAATGTAAAAATTAAGTTAAATATAAGTAAAATTTACATTGATTTTGATTTTTATTAAATTTCCCAAATACAAGGTAGAAACAAAATGCAAGTAATAAAAATGATTTTTGTATTACACCATTTGTTTCTAACTCAGAATTAAAAGCAAGACAGAGTAATATTGCACTTGTGTATGTGTAGGATCTAACATCAAAAGAAATATCTCACAGTATCTCAAGTACCTAGTGGCTGTATATGAGGCAAAAAATTGTTTAGTATTGGAAGAAATTTGAGTACATGCAGAATAATAAACTGCCTTGGATAAACTTTTACTCTGGGACTGGTACAATGGTATCATTCTTGCTTTCTATTTGCAATCTACTCTCTCTCTCTCTCTCTCTCTCTCTCTCTCTCTCTCTCTCTCTCTCCTTCTGCTGTATGTATAAGAGAGAGTATATAATGTATATAATGCATATAATTTAACACTTGCCACCAAGTCATATTAATTCCACCTTTAGAAAAAATTGACTAATCAGAGCAGTATTTAAATTATTCTTTAAATAATGATTCTATGCTTTGGCATGGTTTTGTAATGCTTCTACTGATATAGGTTTATACTGATATGATTATATATCTATTATTTCTCTCATAGAACTCTAAAAATATTCTAATTAGAAGAATTGTTAGTGAGTTTCTGTCTCCTGAGAACTAAATTTTCTTGTCACAGAAATATTCAAGACATTCTTTTTTCTTTCTTCCTCCCTGCTTCTTAGAACTTATTGTGTATAATTTTTAGATTTGTGAACATCAACATTTGCAAAAGGGTATATGTCTAATAATAATGATAAATGTAATATTCATCATTCTTTTACCTTGGCTTTGCTTTATTATAGTTCTTAGCCCACTATTATTTTATTTTTTAATCTTCGATATAAAGATTTAGGGTAATCCTAGTAATTAAAGTGACATGACTTTAAAGTAACTAAAGTGACAAGATGTGGTTCAGTGCTTGCCTAAAGTACAGAAAGTCCCAGATTCAATCCCTGGTACCTCAACACATACAAAAAAAAATAATAAAAATAAAATGACTTAATCAATGATCAATTGTTAAACAACTGTTTTGTTTATATGATATACTTAGTCAAATCCTTAATGTATTATCTATACATATTTGTCTCAGAAAAGGAAAAAAATTGGAAGAGTCATTGACTATTGTTTACTTAGCACACACATGCAGACACTAGCTCCTCTTCTATTATTGATTAATTAGTCAATTTCCACACATATTACTGATCAGTTATGACATGTAAGATCTCATGAGAAATATACATTAATAAACTGTAGACCATGCACTCAATCAATCTGACAAAATAAATATAAAAAATAGCAGTGAAATGCAAAGTGAAATAAAATGAGGAAATGAATACACCAGAGTAATGCCTGTCCTTCTAGCATAAGGGACTGAGATTGATTCCAAGCACCCATGTAAAAGTATAACTCCAGTGCTGTGGAGTTAGCACTGGGATAGAAATTACTGTGACTTATTGGTCTGCCTGCGAAAGCTTAATTCTAAAGTTACAGTGAGAAACTCTCTCAAATATATGTGGAACAGCATGTAGAGTGACCTCTGCTGTCAAGTGCACACACCTGTACTTATTTGATCATGGACACACATGCACAATTAAAATGAGATGTGATAACTGTATTGCACATTTTTCTAAGTAAAATGCTGTAGCTTTAAGAACAGTGAAAGCATAGGAGTAAAAAAAAGAAATCAAAGCTATAGGGACAACGACTGACTTGGCTTTGCAGGGAACCTTGAGGTAAAGACATTTCTCTGTGACTAGGGCATTACAGTACCTAAAATAAACCATTTAAAATAGTTGTAAAATGAAGCACTTTTTGAGGTCATACAAACATGAAATCAGTTGACAGGATTAAATTAATACGAAAATCTACTTTGAAATAAGAAGCCATTATTATTAATTGTTTACTTATTTACAGATACTTATTCAGTGTCTACTATCCTCCTGACAGTTCACTAGCCACAGAACTCTTTCATGAGTTAAGAAGCACATATACTTCCCCAAGTCCTCTGACAAGTTCAGTAGGCTTTTAGGCAAGGAAATAACTAAGCTGCTTAGTAATTTAAGAAGGTTTTTTGAGCACAGGGTAGATTTGGAATGTGCTGGAAGCAGTATAGAAGTAAGTGGACAAGATCATTTTTTTTTTTATCATAGTGCTTGTGAAAAGTAAGGTAGTCCCGTGGGAAATCAGAGTTCTAGGGAGAAATATTGCTATGTATGAACAGGGTGAACAGTTCTTGGAACCTAATTGTATTTAAATCTTATACTAAAAGAATGAGAAAACTCAAAAGTAAAATATTTTAATTAAAAAAATACAAGCCATTTCAAGTAGCTTGTAATAGACATTTTCAACAATGTATCATCATGGAGAAGGGTTATATTGTCAGAGAGGTTTTGGAGGCCATGAGCTCAGCAATAGAGCATCTCCATTAAGATTTTAAGAGTAACATTTTATAACTGTGGAATACTCAGTAGTTGATGTTTTCACTATTGATAGATGAGTTTTTTGTTGAGTTGCTTTTCATCCAGTGTAACTAGAACATCTTGTTTCCTTACAAATATAAATGTCAATTAATAACTGTCAATGACAGGGTTTCCTTGTGGGACCAAGGGTGCAAAGCAGCCAACCAATTATGTCACCCACTTTTCTCTTTCTTCTTTGCCAATATGTATTCTTTATCAATAAAAATCATCTGCAAAGGGGAAAATGTGAAATAAACTGCAGAAAATTGGCAGGGTTTTATTTTATTATAAATAGAAGTATTCTAACCATAAGATGTGATGAATATTTAGAAATATGAAGCCTTTTGTGTTTCTGTGCAGTAGAGGTTTAGTGCAGGTGGCTCTGAGGCTTCCAGCACCTGCAGGGTCAGCAGCACAGCACCTTCCTTGTCTTTCAGCTGCAGCTTACTGTCAGTGGCCACGTGTGGTGGTTAATGTCCTCACATTAGGATGATGATTGTACCAAATGCTGAGTTGCTTATTCTAGATGTAATTAGTTCACTTTATGTAATATTCTTCCTTTTCTCAAACTGACTTTAAAAAATAAAGTTTTATCATTTTCATTGTATTTATTACAGAATGTTTTAGCTTTGATATTCTGTATTTTCACTCATTTGTTACATGAGCTTTATCAATAACATCTGTATAAATGGTTTTTAAAAATTAACTATGTATGTATGTATGTATGTGCCCGAAGTTGAGCAATAAAATGAATGCTGTTTGCACTGTCAAAAAAAAATCTTTTAAAAACTCCTGGGACAAATTAGAAAACAAAATTTTGATTATTCTTCCATTTCACTGATTATGTTGGTTTTATTTATTTATTTTCAAATACGATGAAAGAATGTAGTACTATTGTTTTAAATTGAACATTATTATCATTATTTTGGCATTTTGAGGAAATTGATGATAAATTAATTTTTCTCAGTTTCTTATTGGGATGTAAGATACTATAATGAATGAATCTAATGTTTATATTTAACATGGCTGATATTGAGTTAACAAAATAATGCATGGGTAAAGATTTTGACGTTCTGATACTGCTTTCATCTATAAACAATATCTATTGTTTCAACATCAGAAGAAATTACATCTGAATATTTTGGAAATCTTGGAGAAGTAAAAGTGTGGAAGAGCAAACACCAGAACCCTATGTATGAGGAGTATGAGATTACCCTGTAAGGAATGGCAGCTACTTACAGACTGAAGACCTGAGGTGAAAAAACTGACTCTTAAGATTGTTCTCTAAGCTCCATGCGTGTGTGTGTGTGTGTGTGTGTGTGTGTGTGTGTGTATGTGTGTGTGTGTGTGAAAAATGAAGAAACAATCCAGCAAGGAGCATACCCTAGTAATTAAATCTCGTTCTGAGCTAACTAATATCCTGTGCTTTTAATTTTATTGCTTCTACCTTCTCTGACTTAGCACTTGCTCCTACATCTCCTACAGCTGGTATGTTATTCATGGCAGTTAAGCTTTTTCATTTAACCACAGTGATCTTGATCTCTGTGATTTTTCATGGACCATCTTTGTAGTTACTGAAATAACATTGACCTTCTGATAATTTTTTTATATTAACCATTTACCTTAGCAATTATTGCTTCAGATTTATTACTGAAAAAAATTAAAGATTTAAACTTTGGAGCAGATTAATATAAATATTTTTAAAGTCTTATTATTTAAATACAAAGTATCTTTTCATGTAGAAAAGGTATTACTAATTACTAATAGGTATTAGTCAATATGCAGAAGAAAGTTTTTGAAATTGAAAGAAATAAAAAAAATATAAATCACTGTTGACCTGTTTCCTTTCAAATATTATGGAGTACATACTGTGTTACTAACTTGCTAAACATTTTACTGAAATAAGGCACCCATGTGCAGGAATGGACTCTTTAGACCTCACTATTTTTTTCTGTTCTGTTTTAGTTTTTCTTTTAGCCTACCAAAAAAAAATGTTTAGAGCTAGTCATGATAGGTGAGGTAATAAGACCAACCTGTAGCCAGGGTGCCTATATGTGAGATTTTATGTTAATCCACCTGAGAAAGAATTAATTTAATTTCTATGGGTATTGGTAATTGCTCCAACATTCTCTCTCCCATCAATGTTGGCCAAGTAATACAAAGAGTTGCTTAAGTACAGTGTATATTTACCATTTTTTTCTGTCCTGATGTGCCATTATACCAAATTCCTACTGACACAGATTGTGTAAATTTTGGGGGTGATATAAACACATGTCTATATAGTGCAGAAGAGACACAGACAATAGGCCTAAGAAATTTCAACTAATATTGTTTAGTAAACTAAAAAGGGTTTAGTAGGGGTGGTTACTGATAGTAGCGGGGATGAAGGGTCACTTACAGAAACACAGATGACTCAGAGGCAGATGCATTATGGTTGATAGCTAAGGAAAGCTATATTCTTGGATGCCCTGCATGAATGGCTCATAGCTTTTGTGGCTATAGGCTCTCTTCTCCCCAGTGGTTGGGACTTGTCTCTGGTTAACAAAACAACACACCTCATAGCCAAAGAGGAGATGATACATAATCTACAGTGAGGCCCAGATGCTTTTAGAAAAAACACAAGTTGGAGGTCATTAAAAAAGAAAGACTGTTAAAAAAAAAAGAAATTAGAAGTCCTGTGAACCTTTTTCTTTTTCACTGCTTTGATAGTTGCTTATGTTCTAGCTCTTATGAGCCATCTCACTGAGAAAAACTGTAAAATACCACAAGGGCAAGAATAAAGCAGAAAAAAATTGTATAATTTTATGAGGAAATCTTGGGTCTTTTTGGTGTTCCTTGGCCACCCTATGGTAGCCTTCATAGATAATCAATATCATTTTATTTTAGTTTTACTTTAGTGTGTCTGCTGTGTGGGACTCTTGCCATCTAGGAGACAGGATAATGAGTTCAGACCAGACTTGTGTATTTATACTTCCCCTTTCTGTAAAAATCTAGTACATATTTCTTCAAAGATTAGAAACCAATGTTTTGGAGAACCTTTGGGGTTCACAAACTAAACCTTCTTTTGTTAGATATACAATGAATGCTCCCTCAAATGTCATCATGATGACTTAGTAGAATTTTTTAAAATAATTTTCATTGGTTCCTTGAAAATTTTACATCATAAACCCCAATCTCACTCATTTCCGAGACCTCCATATCTTCCCTTCAATCTTGTAGTATTCTCCCTAAAGAAAAACTCAAAAATAAATAATAAACATGAGATTAATGAAAATGCAAGTAAACAAACAAAAACCAAACAAACCCCCAAACACACAAACAAAAAACACTTCACTTTTCTCTCCTTCCCCCTTTTTTCCTTCTTCATTCGTCTTAATGGCACTGAGAGCTACTTTGTGTCACACAGTAGACTCTTTAGTCCACACAGTTTTACTTGTTAATCTTTGCAGTATAATGTGTTGTTGGTCAGGTTCAAAGTCTCTGGCTTCTGATACAGCCTCATTGGATTTCCTCTGGAATATCCTGCTGTTGCCACAAGTCACGGAGATTCTGAAGCATGATTCCATAGGACCAGTCCCTTCATTCACTCCAGCAGGTCACAGGTGACAAAGATGTTGAGTATTGCCCTCTCAATACCCTGAATGTATGCCTAAGTTACAGTTGAATTAGTCTGATTGTGCTGCTGAGACCACCCCCTTTATGTAAGGGGCTAGGGCATGGCTCCAACAGCTATGATGACAGATGAGCTAGCTTTCCCAAGTGAGAAGAGGGCACCTTTCCTATGCTGGGATCATCAGGGATCCATTATCTCAGGGTGGGATCAGCTCTCTGGTGACAGGGTGGCTCTCTCCAGACCAGTCAGTGATGAGAGTAGCCAGTTCAGCATGACCCTGGTAGTTCAACACACAGTTCAACACATGCCTCACATGGCTCCCTGAGATAACATGTGCAACAAACATCAGCACAGACCTCAGGTAAAGCAGGACTATGAACACAGATATAGTCAGCAAAAGCTGCTGGGGCCCAGATGTCACCATGGTTCAGGGTAGCAATGCAGATCTCTTAGATTGCCATGGTCTCAGCAGCAGAATAGTCCTAGACTCTATCAGGGCCTCAGGTGGGGGCCCATATAACTAGGCACTTGCATAGGTTTTGAAAGTAACAGAAGCCATGAACCTCAACACAGACTCTGGCTGTGGCAAATCTAATGATCTCAGACATGGCTCTCAGATGTGGCTAAGCTCATACATCTCAATGGACCTGAGTGGCATTTCAGGTGTCTCAGATTGGGATGTCCCCTCTGGTGTTGGGCACCAACCTGGCACAAATGGAGGCCTAGACTCCTGACATTCTCAGGGCCTTTGGTGGTTAACAGGAGCAATGGTCATCAACACAAACTGCAACTCAGACATGGCCTTTGACAGCAGCCCAGGACATGGCAGCATCAAGGTCCTGGAAGGCATGCAAGCCTCCCACATCAGTGCGTTCCTCACTGCCTTTGCCTCTTCACATCTACCTATCTCTCACCCTCATATTGCACCATATGTTTGCTCACCATAATGGTGTCCATCTGCCTGACATGACAGGCTCATGGTTTCTTCTTTCTATGAACTGCAAACATCCCTGGAAGGTGTGTCATGTTGGTGCACAAGAAGCCATCATCCATGCATCAAAGCATCCATCAGTGTGCCTGCTGTGTGTGTGTGGGGGGCACTGATGTCTGCATTTTTAAATCATAAGATAACAGTTGTGAACATATGTGTTTGTCTGTCACTTCAAATTGTGTGTGGTGCTGCTTTGCTTATGAACACATTGAACAGTATTCTCCATGTGTACAAAACATGTTGATTTTCAATTTGCTGAGCTTTTCAGTTTGTTTAAAATAGTTTTCTTGAAAGGTTATCATATGATTTTAAAACTTTTTGTGTTTGTGGTATAAAACTACATACCTGTAGCTATCTTTTACAATAATTATTATAAAAGTTCAAATACATACAAAATTGTAAATAGCAGTGTACTCTCTATTTAACAAATAAACTTGCTTTCCCTCACTCATCTTGTCCTTTTACCCGAACCTGTATTTTAAAATATCTTCTTTATTTGAATCTTTATTATCAACTCTAATAAGCATGTTGAACTGTATATAATATATATATATAACAGGTTAAACTAAATGTCAATTACTTGAAATTTCTCCCAGCAAATACTTTAGTACATTACTCTTCAATTCAGACTCACTAAAGTTTTTAGAATACATGTAATCAGAACACAGATTTGTTACCATAATTGTAGGCATGATTGACCTCTTGCCAAATCCTCAGAATATTCTTTGTGGCCATCTGATGTGTCTATTTCTCTTGGCATACTGGCCTTTCCACTTCTAAACTAGATATCCCATTATGTTTGTTTCCAGCATCCTAGGCTTCTCTAGCTCAATTCTCCAAAGTCTTCTTTCCCACCCCTTACATTCCAGCTTCAATAACCTGTGAATTGTACAGCCAAGTTAATCACCACAACAGCTAGACTACTCAGAGCCATTTTGTGCATTTGTTATTTTTCATAGCTGTAAACAACTGTCTGGATGAAACAACCCAAAAAAGTTTACCTTGGGACATGTTTGTTGTTATTATTTTTAGTGACAGGAAGGGTATGCAGATTGGAATTTGAGGTAATAAGTAACATTGCACATATATTAGTAAAGAAGCTAATTTTAGTCCCTTCTTCCTCCCCTTCCCCTTTTATTGTAAGATGATTCCTTTCTACTTTCTCCCTCTCTAAAAACAAGCTCTCTCAGGAAAAATTGGTGTGTTCCCTAGGTGATTCTAAGTTTAATTAGACCAAAAAGATTTTCATCATAGATATCCAAATATTATTTTGTTTTGGAAAAATTTGTTTTATAAAATGCAACATATCAAGCTATCATGGAGTTTTTGCTTTATTGCAATTACTGTGATCAGCATAAATTGTGTATGTTTCATATTTTGCCTAAGTTAATATTAAGTTGTTTACCCTATTCAGGAATACCACAGTTATTATAATTTAATTTATTCTCCTGTAAATTACTTGAATGTCTAAAAATAATTAATTTGGAAGCCATTTACAAGTACTCAGTGAGGCCCAAGTATCACAGATTTATACAACAGCTCAAGGTCTTATATCTCACAGGAACCTGCCATGCTATCACCACAAAGTCAGTGATATTCTGAATATCTGAAACTGTCACATACATTTAATGTGCGAGAAAGTCTTTCTCAAATCTCTGAGCACCAATCATCTTAATCAAATACCTGGAAGAATTAAATAATTATTAATATTTATTACTCAAATAAAGTAAACTATACTAAACTGTGTCTCCTGTGTCTTGTCATAAATTCACATGCTAAACTCACATCCAGTCACAGAGCCCATGTTGGTGCTGGTGCCCACTCTTGAGGGTGTGTTTGAACTATGACATCTAAATTCCTAATATTAACCTGGTCCATCTATGTACACTCCACTATTATCAAAGCATGTCATCCATTTTAGTCACTTTTCTCATTAATGGACAAAACACCTGACACAAACCAATGCTAATGAAGGAAGGTTTATATTAATTCACAGTTCTGAGGAATGTAATTTATCACCATGGGCAGGCATGGTAGGGGAAGCAGTGTGGTCTTTACAAAGCAGAGAATGGGCAGTATGCAACTGACTTTCCTTTTATTCTTGTTATTCACTCTGAGAGACTAGATATGGGATGATGCTGCCCTCATTCAGAGTGTGTCTTCTCAGGTAAACTTCCTGGAAACACTCTCAAAACATTCACAATAGTATTTTTATTTAATGCAATGGGTGTTTGTTAATCGATTCAGACCAATGATTAATATTGAGCACTATGCATATCACAACTTCATTCTGTATTCTTTCTGAAATCTCATAGTTTTGGGTAGAAAATTATTGACCATATATAAGGACTCAGATGCTCAGGTCTCCACCTGTCATCCAAATCTCACTTTCCATCAAGTCTTCTCATTACTATCCAACAATAGAAATACTGAGAAATCTCTCTTCTGTACATCAGCTCCACTAGTCCTGCATATGACTGATGTGGCACACCCCCCTCCTGCCGCCTGTCCAGTTTATCTCCTACTCCTATCACTTTTCCTCACATGACCTTCATTCAATACACTTGGCATTTCTTGTTGCTACAATTTTTTGCTTTTCTTTATTTTAAAGAGCATTTAAAAATATATAATAAGCTATAGACTGCTGGTTGTAGCCATTCATAAGAACATTGGTGCTGATGGCTGGTTAGCATTTATTACAGGATATTTGGTTCCCTGTTTGTACTGCATTTTAAATTCCATTTTCTGGGGATTTTAAGAACAAGATAAGTCAAGCTTAATTCGTAGAATAATTTATAAAGACTTGTTTTGAAGTTTTAAGGACCTAATTTTGATGCCCAGAAATGTGTATAAATGCTTGTTACCCTCAGATAACTATTTTCCTAGTGCTAAAATTAAACTCTAGGTGCCTATTGCACTAGCACACTATTGATTTTCTTTCCTGTTTTGTTTTATTTCTTTTTTTTTTCCTCTGGTGGTATCTTATGGGCAATTTTTAAAAAATAGCTGCTGAAGTTGCTTGATTGGGCAAATCCAACTATTGACAGGTCGGAGTCCTCTGTGTAACTGAAAAGGAGGTTCTTTCCACTGTCAGTTTCACTTTTAACACTACCATGTTTTTTCCCTGTCTTCCAAAATGTTAATGTTGCATCTCTTTAACTGCACTTCCATTTCCATTTTTTCTTTGAATGGAACCTGGGAACCCTTCTGGTTTAAGGACTTATAAAACTAGATTGTGTCTACCCTGACAGTTCTGCTTACCATATCACATTATGGGCTTTAACTTACTTCAGTTTCACTATTTTCTTTTCCCACTTAATATATAGCAAATTTAGTGGTAATAGGCATCAATATTAATACTGAGGCATTTACTTCAACTGGCCTGTGGAAAATATCAAGTAATTAAGAGATATGAAGACAATGTTACTTTTAAATGACTATATGTTTTAGCTTTAATTGCCATTAAAGCTTTGAATAAAAATGATATATTCAGACAATGAAAAAATGCAGGATAAGAAGTTTAAAACAGAATATTAAAGACCTTTTTAAAGAATTCCTTATCTACTGTGAGCAGAAGTCTATCTGAGCTACAATTGGACTGAAACTGATTGTCATATGTGAAAAACTACATTCAAAAAATTTAATGAGATTTTATTAAAATGAGGATGCTGTAAAGAATAAGAACATAAATATTGTTATTTTAAATGTTTTGATAAATGAAATAATTGTAAAAAAATAATTCCTGTCTCCACAAAGAGATGCCATGTGCTGTGGGCATACTTAGAGAGAGTAACTACAGACTGTTGAATGGCAATGTCAGACTCTGGCCACATGGAACTCTCAATAGAAAATCTTATAGCATGTCATCCTATTTGTCCTTCTTGAGTTTGAAATAATCAATGACAATTTAAGTTATTTAATTTGGGGAATTATTATAAAACACTTATCAATGAATTAAATGCTTAAAGGAAACAGTTTAGAAGATTATTAAAATTATAGTCTACAACATTGCCTGTGATAATCTGGCAGCCATTGTTCTGGGCAACACTCTCATATTCAAAATATTCCAATGTATCAGCTCAGTATATACTAAAATGATAGCTTGAGTTTTTCTTGTTCTTACTGATATTATTAACAACCACAAACTTGTTGATATCAGAGCTGAGAGTAAGCTTTCAACATAGCATAGCTTCTTACAAAAAATAATCACCAATTTGGTAGCTTTTGTTCACATACAAAATGTAAAAGTGATAAGTGCTTTTTTTTCTTGAGATTGTTTTCTTTTTATCACATTGTGTTCAATATTATTATAGGTATATTTTGCTCAAAATGTGTCATGTGCTATTTGGTTCAAAGTTATAAAATAATTTGAATCAAAGATACTATAAAAGTCTAGGAACATAACTTCATCAGTTCCATGTCACACAGTATCATCTAGAAACTATTTTCTGACAGAATGAGCTCAAAATCTATATATATAGATTCAAATATTTTGGATTAATACTTCAATTTGATTGTTTTCTATAAATCATTTACTTTAGACCAGCAGTGATTAGCTGGTGTCTTTTTTTTTGTCTTTATTTATTTTGTATTTATCAAAAAACAGTAAATGAATTTAAAATGCTGAAAAGTTAACAATAACTATAAAGAGGATAAAAATCATAAGCATGACTTATCAAGGGTGATAATGCAAATGAGATTGCTACACATATATTTACTTTGTGTTCAGCTTTCCCTCTGAATTTTTTTTTCCCATCCCTGTATATCCTCCTTCAAGATCCCTTGCCCCTCCCACCACATCTTGACATTTCTCTTCTCTGCAACTCCCCATCCCCTCCCTGGGCAGGGAGTAGACAGTCCTATGGTCCCACTGACCCAATAATGTTTGGATCAGTCTCCACTCCTGGCCAAATTCAGTTTTGTCCATCCTCCCTCAAGAGTGAGTCAGGTGTTCCTATAGTTAGAGTGGGGTCCGAAGGGTCAGTCCAGGGTGTTTCTGATCCCAAGCTGTTCAGTGGTTGTGGTTTGCAGCTTGGGCATGCTTGAATTTTTTTTCTTGTTTGTTTGTTTGTTTGTTTAGAGACCACTAATGAGTGAGAACATCCCCTGCTTATCTTTCTGAGATTGTGATACCTCACTCAGGAGGATATTCTCCAAATCCATCCATTTACCTGAAAATTTTTGGATATCATTTTTTCTTACTGCTGAGTAGTATTCCATTGTGTAGATGTACCACAGTTTGTTAATCCATTCTTCAGTTGTGGGACATCTAGGTTGTTTCCAGGTTCTTGCTATTACAAATAATGCTGCTATGAACATAGTTGAGCTAATACCTTTGGAGTGTGAATGTGCCTCTTTAGGGTACACACCCAGAAGTAGTATTGCTGTGTCCTTGGGGAGATTGATTCTCAGTTTTCTGAGAAACCGCCATATTGCATTCCAAAGGGGCTGAACAAGCTTACACTCCCACCAACAATGGAGGAGCGTTCCCCTTGTTCCACATCCTCTCCAACATAGGCTGTCATCTGTGCCTTTTATCTTAACCACTCTAATAAGTGTTAGGTGGTATCTCAAAGTTGTTTTGATTTGCATTTCTCTGATGCCTAAAGATGAAGAGCACTTTTTCAGGTGCCTTTCAGCCATTCATAGTTCCTCTGCTGAGAATTCCCTTTTTAGATCTGAACCCCATTTTTTGATAGGGTTATTCAAGGTTTTGGGCTCTAAATTTTTGAGCTCTTTATATACCTTAGAGATCAGTCCTCTATCACTTGTAGGGTTGGTGAAAATCTTTTCCCATTCTGTAGGCTGCCGTTTTGTCCTATTGACAGTGTCCTTGGCTTTGCAGAAGCTTCCCAGCTTCAGGAGATCCCACTTATTGGTTGTTGGTCTTAGTGTCTGTGGCACTGGTGTTATATTTAGGAAGTGGTGGCCTGTGCCAATTTGTAGAAGTGTATTTCCCACTTTCTTTTCTATTAAGTTCAAAGTGGTTGGGTTTAAGTTGAGGTCTTTGATCCACTTGGATTTGAGTTTTGTGCAGGGTGACAGGCTCGGATCTACTTGCATTTTTCTGCACACTTCTATTCAGCTATGCCAACACCATTTGTTAAATATACTATCTTTTTCCATTGAATGTTTTGGGCCTCTTTGTCAAAGATTAGGTGTTCATATGTTTTTGAGTTAATGTCTGGATCCTCAATTCTATTCCATTGGTCCACAAGTCTGTTTTTATGCCAGTACCAGGCTGTTTTTATTACTGTAGCTCTATAGTATAGCTTGAAGTCAGGGATGGTGATACCTCCTGAGGTTCTTTTGTTGGGTAAAATTGTTTTGGCAATCCTGGCTTTCCTGTTATTCCAAATGAAACTGAGTATTGTTCTTTCAAGGTCCAAATAATATTGTGTTGGGATTTTGATGGCCAGTGCATTGAATCTATAGATTGCCTTTGGTAGAATTGCCATTTTTACTATGTTGATTCTACCAATCCAGGAACATGGGAGAGCTTTCCATTTTCTGATATCCTCTTCAAATTCTTTCTTCAGTGTTTTAAAATTTTTGTCAAAAAGTTCTGTTACTTCTTTGGTTATAGTTACTCCAAGGTATTTAATACTATTTGCAGCTATTATGAAGGGTAATGTTTCCCTTATTTCTTTTTCAGCTTTTCTATCTTTAGTGAGTATCTGGGAGTGGGAGGCAGAAGTATGTTCTGGCTGCCTTTGACTCAATAAATATTATTATTTTGTATTCTTGAAATACAATCCTCTATTTGACTAGAGTTCTAGTTTAGAAGAATGCAATGTCCTCCAGAAGACAAGGCAATCATTAAATATAGGTATCTATTTTCTAATATTTTATCAATTGTTGAATAATAAACTAAAAATGAAGTATAAAATAAGTTAGATAAATGTGTGATATATAAATATTCTCAATGTTATCATAATTACAATTTAAAAACTAAAATTTTGAAATACACAAAAATATGTGTCCTTTGTAAAATGATGCCTTATCTTGCCTTTAGTAAGCCCAGAAACGAAAGTTCCTAAACAATAGGGTGATTATTTATGATACCAACAATGGCATGGAGTGAATGTGGCATAGACAAAGCCAATCATGGTTTCCTGAATTCACTCAAATGCTGCCCTCTGATATTATGACTTTAACAGTTACAAGCTTCTGATCATAAGCTCCAAACAAGGGAATTTTATCAATATTATAAAACTACTTTTCTATAATGTTATTTCTGTGTTAAATGACTAAATTTTAGGGTTCACATTTCTTCCTAATATCATAGTCTATCCTTATTAAGACATTAGATAGAAGAAATCCTTTAGTAGTTGAATTTGTTGAAAAGAAGACAGTATAAGAAACTATCTATATTTACAGATAATATGATTGTGTACATAAATGATCCACAAAATTCTACCAGGTAACTTGTACAGCTGATAAACACCTTCAATAATGTGGCAGGATACAAGATTTACTCAAAGAAATCAGTATCTCTCCTATACGCTAAAGATAAAAGGGCTGAAAAAGAAATAAGGAAGACATCACTCTTTATAACAGCTGCAAATAGCATTAAATACATTAAAGTAACTATAACCAAAGAAGTAACAGATCTATTTGACAAAAACTTTAAATCACTGAAGAAAAAAAATTGAAGAGGATATCATAAAATGGAAAGATTTCCCATGTTCATGGATAGGTAGGAACAAAATAGTAAAAATGGCAATTCTGCCAAAAGCAATCTACAGATTCAGTGCAAACCACATCAAAATGCCAACAGAATTTTGTTACTGACCTTGAAAGAACAATACTCAATTTCATTTGGAATAACAGGAAAGCAATGATTGCCAAAACAATTTTGCTCAACAAAAGAACCTCAGGAGGCATCATCATCCCTGACTTCAAGTTATACTATAGAGCTACAGTAAAAACAAACAAGCAAACAAACAAACAAACCAGCCTGGTACAGGCATAAAAACAGACTTGTGAATCAATGGAATTGAATTGAAGATCCCAACATTAACCCAAAAACTTATGAACACCTGATTTTTCACAGACAGGACCAAAATACTCAGTGGAAAAAAAGATAGTATTTTCAACAAATGGTATTGGCATAGCTGGATGGTAGTGTGTAGAAAAAATGCAAATAGATACAAGCCTATCACCATGCACAAAATTTAAAGTATGTGGATCAAAGACCTCAACATAAACCCAGCCACTCTGAACTTGATAGAAAAGAAAGTGGGAAATATCCTCCAATGTATTGGCACAAGTGACCACTTCCAAAATATAACACCGGTAAAACAGATGCTAAGGACAATAATCAGTAAGTGGGACCTCCTGAAACAGAGAAATGTCTGTAAAGCCAAGGACACAGTCAATAAAACAAATCAACAGCCTACACAATGGGAAAACATTTTCAGCAACCCTACAAGTGATAGAGGACTGATCTCTAAGATATATGGAGAACCCAAGAAACTAGAGCCCAAAACCTTGAATAACCCAATCAAAAAATGGATTTCAGCACTAAAAAGGGAATTCTCAGCAGAAGAATTACAAATGGCTGGAAGGCACTTGAAAAAGTGCTCAACATCTTTAACCATCAGGGAAATGGAAATCAAAACAACTTTGAGAATGTCTAAAATAAAAGATACAGACTACAGCCTATGCTGGTGAGGTTGTGGAGCCAGGGGAAACCTCCTCCATTGTTGGTGGGAGTGTAAACTTGTTCAGCAACTCTGGAATGCAGTATAGTGGTTTCTCAAAAAACTGGGAATCAATCACCCCAAGGATCCAGTAATACCACTACTGGGCTTATACTCTAAAGATGCACATTGGCACTCTAAAGGCATCAGTTCAATTATGTTCATAGCTGCATTATTCATAATACCAGGAACCTGGAAACAACCTAGATACCCTCCTCTGAAGAATGGATTAACAAACTGTGGTACATCTACACAACAGAATACTACTCAGCATTAAGAAAAATGATATTCTATAATTTTCAGGCAAATGGATGGATTTGGAGAATATCCTTCTGAGTGAGGTATGACAAACCTAGAAGTATAAACAGGGGATGTACTCTCTCATTAGTGAACTTTAAACACAAAGCAAAGCATTTCCAAGTTGCAAACCATAAGCACTGAACAACTTGTGATCTGAAACACCTTGAACTAGCACCTTGGAGCCCATTCCCTCTGGACGATCACTTGACCCAATCTTGATGTTGGCATGAGGAAAGTGGATCTGCCTGGAATTATTGTTGAACTAAGCTACCTTGGGACCTCCTGCCCTTGCTGGAGAGGAGATAAGGAGATGGGAAGAAGAAAGGTGACTGGGATGGGCAGGAGAAGGAAGCAAATTTGAGCAAGGGTATACATGGATCCTAATATCTAAGAAAGTAGACTTTAAGCTAAAAGCAATTAAAAGGGACCAAGATGGTCATTACTTATTCATCACAGGAAAAATTGATCAAATTATTTTAAATTAAAAAAATCAGTAAGACAGTAGAATACTGTAGAACTCTAACAACAGTAAGTATAAATGATTGCTAATATACAAGGAAACAATTAGTATCTAGGAAATTGGTCCAGAGTACTCTATAGTCTAATGGTTGTTTTGGAGATAAGTTTGAGATAAACTAATCTAACATCATCCTCAGTGTAACCACCCTTTCTTGGTCTTCCAAGTGATGGGTTTGCACATGTGAATCT
>PVIH01014896.1:35797-51889 GCA_004025045.1 Sigmodon hispidus
TTTTTTTTTTTTTTTTTTTTTTTTTTTTTTTTTTTTTTTTTTTTTTTTTTTTTTTTTTTTTTTTTTTTTTTTTTTTTTTTTTTTTTTTTTTTTTTTTTTTTTTTTTTTTTTTTTTTTTTTTTTTTTTTTTTTTTTTTTTTTTTTTTTTTTTTTTTTTTTTTTTTTTTTTTGCCAGTGTGTCAGAAAGAACCTTTATTCCTTTGTACAGACAGCCTCATGCTTTCTTGCCAGCTGCCTTTGAAGCAGGTGCTTCCTGGGCTGGGGTCTTCTGACCCTTCTGACCTTTAGCAGGAGGTGCTGCCTTCTGGCCTGTAGCCTTCTGGGCCTCAGCCTTCTTGCCTGGTCCTTTTTCCTTCTTGGCAGGAACTTTAGCTTTAACAGCAGCTGCTGCTGCCACTGCTGCTACTGCAATGGCAGCCTTAGCTACAGCTGCTTTTTGGGGAGAAGCTTTTTAGGATAGCAGCTCTTTGAAGTTTCTTTACTTCAGTCTTGATTATTCTGTTTCTCATTTTCTTTGCCTTCACGACTTTAAAACGATCAAAATCTGTCATCTTAGCTTTCCTTTCTCTGGTATCAATCTTCTTGGCCCATCTTGTGGCTGCCCATTTCGTATTGATATCTGCCTTCTCCCAAGCTCTTCGTACATACTTCTGCCGGGCACTGTGTAGGAACTTGATGATGAAGTCAGTGAGTTGCATGCACTTGAAAGGCATGCCTGCCTCCGCTCCTAAGTGTAAGGTCCATCAACTAAAGCCCTGTTCTGATCAATAACATATACGATTGCGACCAGCTTTCCAGCATGAGCCCCAAAGGAGACGTAGGCCACCCAGCCAACCTCCACGAAGCGCCTGAACACCATGTTGACGGGGTTCAGCGAGCACACTCTTTATTTCTATATCCTGTGTCTTATTAACTTCTTTCTCTCTCTTCTTAGATTTCAGCATATTCTCAGCATGCTACTTTTCTTCCCACATATGTATTTTTACATAAGCTAATTCATTAGTTTGAGTGACCTGTCTTTTTCTCTGTCTACATGTAGTATTTATAGTTACTTTTTGTAAGTTAATTTTTTTTCTAATGATGCCTTGAAGCATATTGAAGTGTTCCCTGGTCTCACATTCACACAACTGTGAAACCAATGGGTGACAATGTACAAGTTTGTTACATATATATCCTGCTTATTAAACTTTGAGTTCTAGAGCACATCATCTGTGGTTTGTTTATTTATGTATGCTCAGTGCCTACCATATGCCTCTCTTCTGTATAGTGGGTTTAATAAATGGCCTAGCATAGAAATGGTTCTGATTACATTAAGCAACATGATAAACTGTTTATTTTCAATTACTTGATTCTGTAATTGCTAATCATACTGTATCAAAGATGTGAGTGAATGTCATTTAATTATATAAGTTGGCTAAAATCTGTGACTTTGATTGTGTTTCATCTTCATTCATATATTTATTTAGCGTTTTCATCTTCAGAAAGTATTTGAGGTCAGAAGAACTGAAAGGGCCATTAATTCACCAACTACCAAGGCATATGACAACAGCCCTCAAGGCAGTTGATGTGCTGCTTGTTTCACCAAGTGTTTCCTGGGAAGTCTGCCAAGTCAGTCATGCACTGAGATGAAAGCAACTACTCTTCCCATGGAATCTGTGATTTCAGTGTACTTTTCTTCCTTCCACCATAGAAAAGGCAATAATTCATTATTGCCATATTTGCTTTTCCTCATTTGTGCTACATCGATGAAACCACCAAATGAAAATTAAAATGTGTAGATAATACTTCCCAGATCAAGAGCACTAGTGAGATTTGTAATTCATAACAAAATTAATCTCTTAGCAGAGACACTGTTGAAGTCAGCCCATTTGTAAAAATGCAAACTTGTTACAAATGTATCATATATGCATACACATAGTCCTTTGAGCTTAAATTCACACATTTCTTCAATGAAAAATATCTTTAAAATACATGCTTTTATAGTACTTCTGTTATTTAAGCTTACTTTCATCTAAAAATTATAGGCTGAATAATAATTAGCCTAGACTTTTTCCTTTAGTTATAAAGGATTTTAACTGATATATTCAGAATATTTTGTGTTTTGCTCTTAGTGTTTTTAGAATTTCTGCAAATATGAACAGGTGGGCTGAGATTATATTCTCTCCAATTTCTGTTTGGTGAATTAACTTTCAAATGCTTTGCAATTTGCAGCTTTATTTGAAAAAAGGAAAGCAGAGTAATGATAAGGATTGTGACTCTTGGATTTAGTGTACCTCACAAACTAAAACTGCTTTGAAAAACTCACATACCCCAAGGCAAAAACAATTGTTGGTATGGTTGTGTTTGTTTGTTGGTTGGTTGGTTTTATTGACAATGTTTCTCTGTGTATCCCTGGCTGTCCAGGAATTTGCTGTCTAGACCAGGCTGACCTTGAACTCACAAAGACCCACCTGCCTCTGCCTCCTGAGTGCTGACATCAAAGGCTTGCACTACCACTACAAACCGATCTTGGATTTTTTTAATGTGAGAAAACTCAGTCTTCTGTTGATTTATGGCTTTGTAAAACATGCATTTGTGTAAAGCTAAGCACAATTTGTCCTAGCCTGTTGGCACACCCATAATCCTCACATTTGAAAGTTGGAGTCAGAATTAAAATTAAAGTCTGCCATAGACACAGAACCAGTTTGAGACTAGTTTGGGGTATATAAGATTATGTCACAAAACAATCTACTATTAAGATATTACTAAAATAAAACTAGTTTTATCACTTCAGAACCACATTTATTCATCCTAGTAGTAAAAAGCTATCCATATTCAAGTCTTTGGAAAACCTTTACTTCCTCTTTATTCTTATTCTTTCATGTTATTTAGAAAATAATATGTTGAGAAAAATTGTTTTGGCAATCTTAGCTTTTCTGTTATTCTAAATGAAATTGGGTATTGTTCTTTCAAGGTCCAAGAAAAATATTGTGTTGGGATTTTGATGGGCAGTGCATAGAATCTGTAGATTGCCTTTGGTAGAATTGCCATTTTTACTATGTTGATCCTACCAATCCAGGAACATGGGAGAGTTTTCCATTTTCTGATATCCTCTTCAATTTCTTTTTTCAGGGATTTAAAATTTTTGTCAAATAGATCTGTTACTTTTTTGGTTATAGTTACTCCAAGGTATTTAATACTATTTGCAGCTATCATAAAGGGTGATGTTCCCTTATTTCTTTTTCAGCCCTTCTATCATTATTGTATAGAAGGGCTACTGATTTCTTTGAGCTAATCTTGTATCCTGCTACATTGCTGAAGGTGTTTATCAGCCATAGAAGTTCCTTGGAAGAATTTTGTGGACCACTTATGTATACAATCATATCATCTGCAAATAGAGATATTTTAGGCATCACCATCCCTGACTTCAATTTATACTATAAAACTAAGGTAATAAAAACATCCTAGTACTGTCATAAAAACAGACTTGTGGATCAAATGAATAGAACTGAGGATTCAGACATTAACCCAAAAACCTATGAACACCTGATCTTTGACAAAGAGCCACAAAATATTCAATGGAAAAAAGATAGTATATTTAACAAATGGTATTGGCATAGCTGGATGGTAGTGTGGAGAAAAATGCAAATAGATCCAAACCTATCACCCTGAACAAAACTCAAATCTAAGTGGATCAAAGACTTAAACATAAACCCAGCCACTTTAAACTTGACAGAAAAGAAAGTGGGAAATACACTTCTATGAATTGGGCCAGGTGACCATTTCCTAAATATAACACCAGTTGCAAGGTACTAAAATCAACAATCAATAAGTGGGATCTCCTGAAGCTAAGAAGCTTCTGTAAAGCCGAGGACACTGTCAATAGGACAAAACAACAGCCTACAGAATGGGAAAATATTTTCATCAACCCTACAAGTGATAGAGGTCTGATCTCTAGGATACAAAAAAAAACCCTCAAGAATCTAGAGCCCAAAACCTTGAATAACCCAATCAAAAAATGGGGTTCAGATCTAAAAAGGGAAGTCTCAGCAGAAGAATTACGAATGGCTGAAAGGCACCTGAAAAAATGCTCATCATCTTTAGCCATCAGAGAAATGCAAATCAAAACAACTTTGAGATACCACCTGACACCTGTTAGATTGGCTAAGATAAAAGACACAGATGACAGCCTATGCTGGAGAGGATGCAGAGCAAGGGGGACACCCCTCGATTGTTGAGGGAGTGTAAGCTTGCTCAGCCACTTTGGAATGCAGTATGTAGGTTTCTCAGAAAATTGAGAATCAATCTTCCCAAGGACCCAGCAATACCACTTCTGGGTGTATACCCTAAAGATGCACAGTCACACTCCAAAGGCATTAGCTCAACTATGTTCATAGCAGCATTATTTGTAATAGCAAGAACCTGGAAACAACTTAGTTGCCTCTCAACTGAAGAATGGATTAACAAACTGTGGGACATCTACACAATGAAGTACTACTCAGCAGTAAGAAAAAATGATATTCTAAAATTCACAGGCAAATGGATGGATTAGGTGAATATCCTCCTGAGCGAGGTACCACAAACCCAGAAAGATAAGCAGGGGATGTACTCACTCATAAGTGGACTCTAAACAAACAAAAAACAAACAAACAAGAAAAAAGGAAAGCATGCCCAAGCTGCAAACCACATCCACTGAACAGCTTGGGATCAGAAACACCTTGGACTGACTCCTTGGATCCTACTCCCCCTAGAGGAATATCTGACTCAGTCTCAATGTTGGGGAGAGAAAACTGGATTTGCCAGGAGTGGAGGCTGAACTAAGCAATATTGGCACTTGGGACCTTGGGACCGCCTGCTGCCTTCCCAAAGAGGGGATGGGGAATTATGGAGAAGAGAGAATGACCTGATATGTTGGGAGGGGGAAGGGAACTTGAATAATAATATACAAGGATAGAAAGTGTGACTTGTTTCTTCATAATAATAAAAAATAAGAAAAAAAGAAAAACATCAGTCTCATAAAACTACTTTTTGACATACACATTGTAAGTATTATGCCTATAATCATCACGAACATTTATTCCCTTCGGTTGTATTGATAAGTAAGAATAGATGTATTGAAAGCCTCTGTATCCAGTTTTGAAAAGGAAGTACTGTACAGATAGACCACAGCTGTTTGCAACAATGTCCAAGTTTCCAAAATAAGCTTTCAAGGTTCCTTAAAAAAAAAAAAGAAAATAATATGTGATAAAATTTAACATGTAAGCTTATAATGACTCCCAGTATTGTTCACATTGCTCCCTAGTGGTGGGATATCTTTTTTTTTTTTTAAACTTTATTTATTTATTATTTTTATTTATTTGCCTTGGTGTTTGCCTGGATATCTTTTTAGGTAGTTTTATTAACCACAACAGCAGCTTTCTTCCAGATACATAAAAAACATATTCTGTTGTTTGTCTTTTGTAGACTTTGGATAAAAGCTATGTTATTTTTAGTTCTGCCTGTCTTGGGCTGAGATTTACCTAAGTTGAGAACAAAATGACTGTTTTAGAGTTTTATTTCATTTTGACTTCAGGCTAAGTGTGTCTTTGCACAAATGTGTACACATGTATACATGTACCTGTGAAGTCTTTTATGTAAAGTTTCAGGGCTTATCATTTATTCTACATGAATCCTGAAAATGAAGCTCAGTTTCCTATCCAAGAACAGTACAAACTTTTAGCTTCTTAACCAGTTTTTCAGGTCCAAATTTTAATTTTTGATGTCTCAACTATATAAAGCCTGAATATTTTTTGCATGTTTGCATGTGCATGTGTGTGCTTGTACCAAGTGCAAGTCTGTTTCTGTACACAGGGGAGATCAGAGAACAATTTTCAGGCTTCAGTTCCTTCCTTCCCAGTAGTTTTAGGAATTAAACTTTACTATCAGGCTTGTGCTATAAAAGCCATATTAACTGCCCCAAACTATCCTTCATGTTCATCAGCAGCTGAACCAATACATAAATTTTAGTGTACCCAGACAATTATTTAGTATTATGAATTTTTTATTCACAAACTAATAAAATTCTCCAGGATGAATAGAAATGGAAGAAACTTAAATGCTGCTGAGTTAAGGAAGTAGTCTCCAAGACTTCATGACATATGTTTTCAACTATGTGACATCATAAAAAAAGAAAACTTTGAGAAATGGCTACCAAGAAGTGTGGGTGGAGAATGAAGAGAGACAAAAAGAAAATAGATAGATCACACAATATATTTAGGACAGGGAAACTAAGTAAGAAAATATACACGTTATCTGCATTTGTAATCTTTTGTATTTGTGAAAATACAGAGAATGACAACAAATACCAGAAGTAAACTCTAATGGAAAAATTTTAATATTGCTTAATAATTAAATATTTGTGTGAGTTTATTATGTTTAATTATATTTGTACCATCCAAAAACATGACAGTAGTACTGTATGCAACTAAAAGATATAAATGTGAAGAATACTATTTTCTGCCTATTGATTTTCTATAAGAACAATTATTTAAAAAAATAGTATACCATAGTATAAAGTGTCTTGTTAAGGATCCTGAAAATGGGTTGGAAAAGGACTTTGGACACAAATATTCTGCTGTGTTTTAAAAAGACTAAAGGCTTGGAACTGACTTTAGACTGATACATGAATACTGGAAACATCCATAGATAATGAAGAAGATAAGATCACTGGTAAAGCCCTGATTATTACCTAGTCACAGTAGAGCATTCTAGTATATTGATTCTCCATGATCACTAAAGGACTCAGTAGAAATGAGTTGGACCACAAAGAGCAACAAATCCAATATCTATCTTCCCATGTTTTTCTGGTCCATGTCCTTTGGTATAACCTTCCTATTCGATTCCAGCATGAGTTACAACCAAATGCAATATTCATTTCTACAGAGAATTTGGTGTTTTAAGGGACTTAAAATATGTACCTGAGATGAATTTCATGGCCCATGTGTGTAATAGCAACACTCTGAGGCTGAGGCAGAAAGACTGACAGTTCTAAGGGAGCACAGGGATCAGCATGATACTGAACTCAAAACCTAGGACCAGGGAAACTGAAAAACAACATGCAAAATACTTTCTAGCATCATTCCTTCTAAGATTTTCACTTTGACCAATTTATCAATATATGCACATGTGTTATTTTCTATCTTTGAGCTGTGGTAGTTTTGACAAAAATTAAATTAAATTAAATTAAATTAAATTAAAGCTTTAAGGAACTTAAGTTAATTATTGGAGAACTGCTCATAGGCTTTATTATTCTGCAGTTGGCAAGGTATCTTCCAGCTAAGTAAGCAGTCATGTGAAACAACACCATAGGTCATCTTTGCAAAGTCTTCATTGTCTTCTTTTAAAAATAATTTATTTTTCTTTTCTAATTTTAATTGAAAAAGAGTCTTTTGTGGCCCAATATGATGCTGATTTTTTTACACCATCTGGGATACCTTTGAACTTCTGATCCTTCTGCCTCCAACTCCCCCCAGTACTGCAATCAAAGGAGTCACTAACAAGCTTAGTTAGGAGTCACAGCTTCAGTCATTGTATTTATGTCTAACAAAATAAGTGTCCATTGTAGGGCAGATACTGCTCATTTCCTGTTACATCATCTATATACTTAGTCGTGCTTTAGGGTTTTGAGAGCTATGGAACTGTTTTATGGCCAGTCATGCCTGAAGCAGGGTCCTAGGGTACAGCACAAGAGTTTATCTGGAGCAGTGACTCTGGGTTCCTTGCCTTGTACCTATGAAAGTTAAAGACACACACCCATAGGAGTATGAAAATGGAAGTTGGCTTTATCAAGAAGACTTACATAAAAGGGAGAAATTACAGAAATATGGCAGGAACTCATAAGAGATGGGGCATACTACAAGACAAAAACTAGATAAAAACAAAACAAAACATCCCCTCCCAAACAAAAATTAAATGAAGCAAACAAAACAAAACAAAACCTCCTTTGTCCAGGTGTTTCTGTAGCACCATAGCAGAAACTGACACATGAGGTAATCTCTATTGAAATTGTTTAATTCTCTGGGCATCATGGCCTGAGCCAATGGAGGCATCACACACATTGTGTATATTCCACTGGTCCAATAAGTGACATGATCTTGAGCTTCTAACCTAGATAGAAATGGTTGAAACACATCTCTGTCCATCCCTGACTCCATCTTTGTTTGTTATTGACCTTGACTGATAGCTGTTCCTCACTTGACCAGTATTTCTGTACTTAATTTTTCAAGTGTCTCAAGTGTTATTTTCCCAAAAAGCAACTGCTATTGTTATTTCCTATAATACATGAAGCCTTTTCCAGGAATTAATTTTATTTTCTCTATTCCAGTTTGTTTCAGTAGAAGCAGGGATAATGCAAGGGCAGTTGTACCCAATGGTCATGGGTTCACAGGTGCTGGCCGGCCTGCCATCACAGGCCCAAGGTACTGCTTTTCCTCTTATCTTTCTAGCTTTGCCATCACATATCTAGAGTTCCAAACTTAGTCCCCCCCCCCATGGACTGTTATTACCTCTTATTACCCACAAAGACCTAGCTTCTGACACATATTTCTTCTTAGATCTTTGCATTACATTTTTATATATAATTGGCTTCTATATACTTAGGAATGCTTTTATTGTTCATATGAATTTCTTGTATTTATAAAGTTTTCATATGCTCCAGATTAAAATTGGTAAAGTAACAAAACAATCCTTTCAAATTTCTCTTCAGTCTTTTGAATTCACATTTTATTGCAACTTAGAGAATGCTAAAACATTTGACAAAGGCAAACTTTTGTCCTTTTACCCTTAAGTACGTGGAAGAAATGAGAGAGGAGGAGAAATCAAATGGCATGTATGACTTCGACAAATGTCTTACATTTACAGCTCAGTGTTGAGACTTCCATAAACTAACAAGAATTTGCTAACTCAATGTTTCTTCAAATGTGTTCTCCAGAGAAACTTGAAGTAAAATTCAGTTAATAATTATATCCTTACAGTGCATTTGCAAAGACAAATTTTTTAAAGGCAAAATACCATGTATACAAACACTTAATTCTTATAATGTAAACTTTCATTATAAGTTGAGGTTAAATTCTAAGATTTATGCAGGCTGTAAAATTATACCAATGTTGTGACTATTTTATTGGTAATTGTTAAAATTATTTTTCACCAGAGATTTGTAACATTTTTTTGGGATGGAAATTAAAGTATATCAATTGAGTATATATACTGTTGTGCACTGGTCTTGAGACCCCCAAAGAGACCACCAGAGATATAAACTCTCTGAAATGCAAAAGCAAGGTTTATTGAAAAGAAATACAAGCCACAACAGGGACCACAAAGTGGGAGCTGGAGAAGGTATCCACCCCTCTGCAAGCTGAGATTTTAAAGGCAAAAGACACAGTTACATATCAATTTGGGGTCTCAGTATGGAGACCATTTTAATTAGCTCTTTTTTTAGGGACTTTCCAAAAGTCCTCTGTTATCTTAGCAAGCTGTTTGTCAAACTTTTTTTTAATTGACTATCTCCTGTGTTGGGCCATTCTGACTTTGTACTTTGTACTCAGTAGTTCTGAGAATTTGAAACTCAGGCCTGTTTCAAACTGGGATTAGGGGCTTGCTTAAAATGGAGGTGCTTCCCTGGTTCTTCATATACTACCCAGTAATTAAATAGAAGAGATAATTAAATTACCATATTTTTGCTTTACAGAAATACTTTGTTATATTCAAAGATGTATTTTGCCTTGGAAGTGTGGCATGTGCAGCTTGAGCCATTGCTGTGCTTTGCTCTTGAATTATGTCTCCCATTACTAGTGACATGATTCCCCATTTGTCTACAATGAATGTCCTGTGTGTCCAATTTATGAGGTAAGTTAATCAGTGAACATTCATACAATCATAAATAAAAAAGTTAAAACCTTAGGTTCTGTTTTGATGATTCTAAAAGTCCTGTTTCATTGTGTTTTACAAGCTTTGTGGATGACCCTGCAGAAAGTTTGTGAGAAAAACGTCTGGCATTGACAGATCTTCTACACACTTGCTATCTCATGTACACATGTACACTTGCACAAATAACACAGAGACATAGTTAGTCACATGCTCAAAATCAAAATAAATAAAACTGAATCCTTCCTGGCTGAAGAGAGAATGAAACAAACAAACTTACAAATGATGATGCAGAAGCAAAACCCAAAAGCACAAAGTCTCATACAGTGGTGATATATTTAAAAATTTTAATGGAAAATAAAATTATTTTAATTAACTTGGAAAACTTAATGTGCTGTAAGAAATCTTCAGCAGTCTCCTTATGCTGTAGAAAATGAGGCCAGAAAAGACTTGAAGCAGCACAAAAAGTATTAGTTAAGATAGTTTGACACAGCAGGCACAGCAGTGAGACTGTAAGAGCACTGTTCCATTTGAAGGGCTTTAAGCAACATGCACAGCTTAAAATTTGCAACAGATATTCTATTATCTCTTAAAAATTGATAGAAAAAAGATAGAAATATTGAGGATTTCAAAGATTTAACAACAAACACATTAAACATTTTGAAGTAAACATTGTTCATAAAAAAGCCTCCAAACACTAGGAAGTACAGCCTTCTCAAGTATGAATGAAATGCTTATTTTGATAAAGCATGTCATAGTTAACAAATTAAATCTTTAAAACTATGCAAAAATAACAAAAAATAATTTATTTTTTATGAACAAGACTAAAAAGCAAATCAAAACAACCACACTATAGTATGACAATGAGAATAGGACACTTTCTTCTTCAAGTCTATGGTGATATAACTGGACTAAAAACCCAACTTTACAAGATTGTATCAGTTGAATTCTAGCACACTGTCAATTGAAGAGAGACCAGAAATGAAGTTATCTAGAAAACAAAAGAATTTATAGTTTCCATTTCTAATTTAAATATATTTATTTTTTAATTTGTGGGTACATATATTCACTTGAGTGAATGTAAGTGCAGTATCAACAGTGGCCAGAAGAAAGTTTGGGTCACCAGGTCCAGCTCCCGGTCCAGCTGAAGAGAAAAAGAGGACAGAGTATATGAGCAAAGGGATCAGGATCATAGGGAGGAAACATAGAGACTGCTGACCTGGGCTACTCAGAACTCACTGACTCTGAAATAATCGATGAAAATCAGGAAAGAAACTAAATCTTGGAAGATTTAGTTCCTTAGTGAGGATCATGGAAAGTAACTAAACCCTTTAAAGGTAGAAAAATGTCAATGGTGTGGCTTCTTGCAGGAGGTAGGATCAGACTATGTTCCTGGTGCATGAACTGACATCTCAGAGCTCATTCCCTATAGAAGAACACTTAACTCAGCTTTAATACTGGGATGAGTGATTTGGACCTACTTCAACTGGATGTGCCAAACTGAACTGACCTACCTTGTGACTCCTTGTCCTCCTTGTGAATGGATGTCTGGGATTGGGTAGGGGGAGGCTGAGGAGGACTAGGAGGGACTGGGAAAAGGGAACGGAGGGGGAACAGTGGTAGATATAGAAAAAAATCCTTTTTACATAAAAACAATTATAAGTGACAAAAAGTAACACACCTTAAAATAATCTATAGCAGTGTGCTAAATAAACTAACTTACTTTCTAGTGTGGAAAAAGAAAAAGAAAAGAAAGAAAGTTTGAGTCCCTTGGAACTAAAGTTGCATAGTGTTCTGAGACTCCAGGCATGGCTCATAAAAACTAAAGCTGGACCATCAGGAGGAGCAAAGCCACAGGCTTGAAAATCAGCAGATCTCTTGCAATCATTAGGCTGAGATCCAGGAATCCTGGGAAAGAGGAAGAGGAAGGATTGTAAGAGCCAGTGTGGTCAAGGACACCACAAGAAAACCCATAGACCCAACTAGCTTGGCCTCATAGGGGTTCACAGAGCCTGAATCAATAACCAAGGAGCCTGCATGGGACTGACTTAGACACTCTGGAAATGTGTTACAATTGTGCAGCTTGGTATTTTTGTCGGACTCCTATCAATGAGAATGGGGATGTTTCTGACTCTGTTGCCTGCTTATGGGACCCATTTTTGTTGGATTCCATCATCCAGCCTTGGTGGAGGATGGGGTACCTAATTTCATTGCAGTTTGATATACCATGGCTGGCTGATATCCATGGGATGACTGCCTATATCTAAAGAGAAACTGTAGAGGGATGGGTGGGGTGGGGGCAGGGCAGGGGAGAGGGGATGTGGGGTAGTACTGGGAGAAAGGGAGAAAGGGAAAGCTTTGTTTAAGATGTAAAGGAAAGAAATAACCAACAGAATCTGAAAAAGACAAAACCCAAACAAACCTCACCAACAATGACCAAAACCCAGCTGATCTAAATATAATCAGAGCAGACCTACTTCTCTTGGGCTGTGGCCTTGGGCAATGCTTTCTGTTAAGCATCTTAATCACCCTTTGTGCTCTGTCATTCCACATCTCTGTTACTCTAATACAGTGGTTCTCCACCTGTGTATAGCTACCCCTTTGAGGCAGCTTATCAGATATTTACATTATGATATTTTAACAGTAGCAAAATTAGAGTTAATTATAGTAGCAACAAAATAATTGTATGGTTGGAGGCCCTACAACATGAATAATTGTAAAGGGTCACAGCCTTAGGCAGGTTGAGAAGCAATGCTCTAGGACTTCCTCTAGCCTAGGCAGGTTCTGAGACTCTGCTATTCACCTTCTGACTCTTCTGTACCTGACCCTGTTTCCTGCCTGTGTGTTTGGCAAGCCCCAACTCCACAAAAAAATCAGTACCATGTTTTACTGCCCCTAGAGTGCTATTGATCAGATTGATCAGATGGAAGAGAACTCTGAAAAGAAAACAGGCTGGAGGACATAAAAATGCCAAATCAATTTATATCAGAGATTTATGGTCATTCTGAAGACTACCATGTAAAATTTCAATATTAAAATTAGTGAAAAATCTACATCCAAATACTACCTCAGAATCACCTATAAAAGTGAAATAATAGCAGCTCTGTTACTAAATTTTAAAATGTTTAAAAATGTATGTAGAAAAAAATGAACAAAATAAAATTTGAAATTTGAGGAGGGAGATGAAGAAATGTGAAGAAATTGACCAAGGCAACATAAGGATATCACAGAGTACACCAGAAAAACATAGCACCACTCAAGGAAACAGCTTTTGCAAATTAGCAATGGGAAGAATATTTTGTAACAAATGATAATGTTTATTTCTAAAGGAAACTATGTGAGGTAGATTTCTATTTCTGGTTTACTTCACTGTCTTACACAGAAAGAGAGTCTCTCCATAGTAAACACCAGAATGAGATAGAAATTCATTTTGTTTCCACTCTAGGGCTCAGCTTTTACATCACAGGAGCATATTTTTTATAGAAAATGTCCACCACTAAAAAACAAGAAAGATGAAAGAAAGAAAGAAAGAAAGAAAGAAAGAAAGAAAGAAAGAAAGAAAGAAAGAAAGGAAGGAAGAGAAAGGGAGGGGAAGGAAGAGAAGAAAGGAAGGGAGGAAAGATAAAATGAAGGAAATAAGGAAGGGAGAGAAGGAGGAAAGAGAAAGGAAAGAAAAGAGAAAAGCTGTTCTCAACACTGATGATATATTATATTTAATAAAATTAGACTGAAATGTCAGAAGATAGAATCACCCACAGATTAGCCATGGAGATCAGGAAGTAGTGACCCATAACTTTAGTCCCATCTCTATCACCTTGAAGAAAGAGATCCCTCTAGATCTCTGCAAGTTCAAGGTCAGCCTGGTCTACAAATCAAGTTCCAGAACAGCCAGGACTGTTACACAGAAAACCTTGTATCAAAAAAGCAAATAAACAGAACAAAACAAAACAAAAAAAATTGTTTTATAGATATATCTCTTCTTTGATATATCAGATTATTTTATTAATTATACAATATATCACCACGCTCAACATTAGGGAGAATCTTTCCAATTGGTTCTTGAGGGAAGACACCCAGAAATATTTAAAGTAAATTAGCATTATAGAACATGATACGGTAACTAAAACAGGGAAAGTTATCAAGCTAGAGAATGTTACAGTGAAGTATTGTCTTGGAGTTTGTTACATCTCTGAAATATAAAATAAACACATTTCAAAGTTAAACATTTTAGTGTTGCTACACCATGACATAGCAACAATATACATTCCCCAATTCAGACTCCTTCCCTACTGTCATCCCAAAGAATGAATCATCATGTTTATTTATTTTTTCCTCATCTTGGCTTTTTTTCTTTGTTCTGATCATTTTCTTAATAATGTATGTTTCTGTTTTGAGGAAGTAGTTGTTAATTTAGAACTGAAATTTCTTCTGAACAATATGCAGAGTGATGGAATTAACACCCTCGATAAGATGCTGTGTCAGCAACTTAATGGAATTTTACTTGAGGATGTACACAGTGTCATATCAATGTGCTCCATGTAAGCACTGCTTAGCATCATTTTGTTGGTGTCTAGGGGATGTGTGGGAACACACTTTGATGTAATCATTTAATATGCCTGATGCCATTTAAATAAGGTTTACAATATTTAGCCTTAGCTTTGCATAGGAGCTAATTCAGTGTGCTATGAGAACACTGGATGAAAGCTAAGCAGGGAACATGACTGAGCTAGGAAACAACAAAATGGCAGTTTCTGATTTGCTCCAGTGAATGGTCTCCACTCAAATCTTATTTGATACATTTATTTGGAGAGAAGAATCCAGAAGAGTTGTTGTTTCTGCCAGGGTGAAAAAGGGTTTATCTTTGAAGAGGAGCTTGCACCAGCAATGTTATGTGGTGTGCTGTTTATGCTGAAGCAGGAAGCTGAGCAGAGAACATGGTTGATTTGGGAAACCAGGTCATGCCTTGTCAACATCAGACATGTGATGCTGATTCATAAGTGAAATTCTCTTTTATTTGAATGAATAGCCTCAGGAAGGGATGAGTTCTCTAATTGTTTAGTCATTATAAACATCTAAACATTAAAAACACCTCACATGGCCAGGCCCTGCCTCCATCTATGTCAGCAGAGATGGACTGAGAATTTGAAATTCAGACCCCTGACCAGAGCAGAGTGAGAGATTGAGCAGACCACTTGCTCAGAGAAGGCAGGAGACACACAAGTCCTCCTGCCACAACTGACTAGGAGCTGACTAATCATGAACCATAACAGCCATGTGAAGACGCCACTGTAAAAATACATAAAACAATATAAAGAACAACAAAGCAACACCAGAAGATACTGGTGGTTCTAAAACTATGAGACCTGAACAGAGCAATGAAGAAGAAATAGAAGGAAACAACACCAAAAACAACTTTATGAAGATTATTGAAGCCTTAAATGAAGATATTAAAAATTCCCTTAAAGAAACAGAAGAAAATACAAACAAAAAATTGGAATAGATGAACAAATTATTGAAAGGAAACCAAGTAAAGGTAAACCAAAAAAATGAAAGAAATATTCCAGGAACAAAAAACTGATATAGAAGCAATTAAAAAAAAAAGACACTTTCTCAAAGAACCAACTCTTAGATTCGTTGATTCTTTGTATTATTCTTTTTGTTTCAATTGTATTGATTTCAGCTCTAAGTTTGATTATTTCCTGCCGTCTACTCCTTCTAGGTGAATTCGCTTCTAATTGTTCTAAAGCTTTCAGCTGTGCTGTTAGATCCCTAGTGTGGGATTTCTCAAGGTTTTTCATATAGGCATCTAGCGCTATGAATTTTCCTCTTAAGACTGCTTTCATTGTGTCCCACAAGTTTGGATACGTTGTAGATTCATTTTCAGTGAATTCTAGAAAGACTTTGATTTCTTTCTTAATTTCTTCCTTGACCCAAAGATGGTTCAGCTGATTGATGTTAAGTTTCCATGAGTTGGTAGGCTTTCTTTGGGTTTTGATGTTGTTGAACTCTAACTGTAGGCCCTGATGGTCCGATATGTTACAAGGGATTATTTCCACTTTTTTGTATCTGCTGATATTTGCTTTATGACCAATTATGTGGTCAATTTTGGAGAAAGTTCCATGAGGAGCTGAGAAATATGTATATTCCTTTGCCTTTGGGTGGAAGGTTCTGTAGATATCTATGAATTCCATTTGCATCATAACCTCATTTAGA
>PVIH01014897.1:0-51789 GCA_004025045.1 Sigmodon hispidus
TGGTCATCCAGGATGAGTTAGCCACGGCTGGTAGTGGTCATCCAGGATGAGTTAGCCATGGCTGGTGGTGGTCATCCAGGATGAGTTAACCACGACTGGTGGTGGTCAGCTCCAGGGCTGTCACTTTTACACTGTGTGGTAAAGATAGACGACCCAGGGGAGTCTGAGTGAGTCTATCTGACTTTCATCTGCCTACACAGAATTATGCCATCCATTTAGAAGCAATTTTCAAGTTAAGATGTTGTCAGGAGGTTGTCACGGCTTTGACGTCTCTTTTCTGTTCCTTTCAATCCACCCACATTCAGTAGTTGGGTTGGAAATGGGAGCGAGTGGGATAGAACCTAGTTTAGAGTCAGAGATTTTTACAGTTCTTAAAGGTGGCTGAGACTTTTGGGAGGGATTGGGTTTTCAGAAACTTGAATTACAGTATCACAGTGCAGTTCCTCTGCTGCCTTCAGGACTTTTAGAACAGCCAGACACCTGAACAGGCATCCAGTGGTTATCCCACACTCTCTTTTTTTTGGGGGGGGGGTCTCATCTAGCTCATGTGTTCTGTCTCATGTGGAAATGCCAGATAACCCCATCACTGAGTCTCAGTGAGGTCTCAATAGAGCCAGGGTACCAGGTTCACACAGACTTCTCAGCTGGGAGCTCTCACTCTAGATGCTACCGTGCCTCCTCTCAGATTTAAATAAATAAATAAATAAATAAATAAATAAGGACAAGAAGTGTGAAGATGCTGGAGATGGTATGTAAGACATAAGTTCCCAGGATTGTAATTATTACAACAACCAATCAACTGATGAACAGCTCCAGTGTCCTCGGCATCAAAAGGGAGGAGAGCCTAGGGGAGGCTGTGAGGGAAGTTTCTATGTTCTATTCACTGCCATTGTTCAGCCACTATAGATGAAGAAATATGATGAGCATAAGTTTAAGTCATATGCTTAAGAGTGTTCTGATCAGACTCAGCGTGGACCAGCAAGGATCCCTGGATAGTTAGAGGTGGGACAGAGGCAAGGGATACAGGTCAAGTCCTAGGCATCCCTCCCTAGAACTTTGCTGATACAGATGCCAGTCCATGTGAGCAGATGACTGAGGCAAGGGATGCTGATTATGAATCATTTCTATTGCTTTCTATTCTATACCTTCCCCTCTGTTGATAAGAGCCTAGAAAATAGAGACAGTTACATACAGAAAAGGTGAATGAAGAAAAGACATGAAAAAATCAGATTTCAGAATAACCTCAGCAGACCAGACAGATAAAATTGAGCAAAGATCCACGGAAGGCCTACACAAGTTTGAAAAGGTAGACCTGTAAGAAGTGGGAGGGGGTCAACATGGCTGATGGTGCATTTGTCCAATTCAGCACTGGATAGCTCCAAGAAGCCAACCTGGGGAAAAGCTTCTGCAGCTTCAAAAGTACCTTCACCTCAGCGAATGGGATATTCCCAGGAAAAGAGGATTGTGGATGATCAAATTAGGGAGGGTCTGGTAATCGGAAGTGGTTGGAGGAAGTTGGAGAAGAGCTGGCAGAGTTACCACAGCAGGTCAACAGGCAAAGATGGATGGGATTATCTGACATAGACAGAAAGGAACCGAAGAGGCCCTGAGCACTTAGGCTTAGAATCCAGCCTTTCAGTGACACTCCAAGAGAATTATGTTTGCTGTTTGCTGGGAACAGTATAACACTTTGATGGGTCTGCATGTGAACTTCTTGGCAGAGAACCAGAGATGACGGTCACATTCAACATATGGCTAAGCAGCAGATTTTGCTAACTTTAAATGTTTTACTTACATTTATTTACTTACTGTATGTAGTCTCTCTCTCTCTCTCTCTCTCTCTCTCTCTCTCTCTCTCTCTCTCTCTTTGTGTGTGTGTGTTAGAGGGAGGGTTTGAGGATGATTGGTACAAGTCACATGGTACCCAGGGACTAGAGTCAGGTTTGGCGGAAGTGACTTTACCCATGAGCCATCACGCTGGTCCAGCTTGGCTGCCTTTACCACCCGATGACTAGCTGAGGGATCTCACTGCATCTTCTCACTCAGTGATCAGCAGAGTTTTCCATTCTGCTACCACACTTCTGTAGCAGGCTTTCTTTTGGACTACCAACCAGCTCCCAAATCATGACACAAGACTTATTATTATGAATGCTCAACCTTATCTTATGCTTGTCCTGCTAGCTCTTATAATTTAAATTAATCTGTTAATTTTTATCTGCATTTTACTTCAGGCTTTTTACCTTTTTTTCATTCTGTATGTTCTACTGTGTCTGGCTGACTGGCATCTTCCTCTTCATCTCTCCTCTTATTCTCTCTATCTGCCATCTCCAGCCATCCCTCAGATGCCTTAGCCAGGCAAAGCAACACATCTTCACATTGTTAAACCAATGCAGTATAAACAAATGTAACACATCTTTGCCTAGTTAAGGTAATATTCCACAACACACTTTATATCCCTAATGCTACTCATAAGGATTCTTTCCTTATAATCCCAAATTTAATTTATCACATCTGCTAATTCTTTCTAAACACCTTCAGACAAGGTCTCAAATGTAATGGTCTTAGCTGACTCTCCATCTATACATGTGAGTAAAATTCCTTCCCAGGTTGAGATATAAACCGTATCTATTTCTCTTCAAAAGGTTTCAATGGCAAACCAAGGCATGATTCCACCCAGGTTTACTCTGGAGAACCAAGAGTTTATTGGGAGAGCTTAAGTGAGGTGTTACAGGGGTGTGGGTGCTCCTATCCAACAGGTGGCACCTGAAAAACCTTTATTCCAGCAGGGAATGAAGGCTTCCCCATAGCCATGTAGATGGAGTCACACTCCCCTAGTCTTTTCTGGCCTATAAACTAGCCCTTCCCCGTGGTCACGTGCATTTAAAGTAAGGAACAGCTGGATACTCAGATGAAGGTCCCATGAACCTTCTCATCACTCCACAGTCATGAACCCCAGCTGGGCCAATTTATTTGCAAGAGGGAACAGCTGAATTCCCTAAAATGATGGTTGCTCCGCTCAGAGTCAAGAAGACTGAACTTTCCAACTGACCTCTCCACACTTAGATTTTAGCACCATCTATTCATTCCATCCAGTCAGATGGATCGTTTTAAAGCTTCAGTTGTGTACTTGTTAATTATGTGACACTCAGCACAAGCTACAGTCCTTGTAGAAGAAGGAAACTCAGCCGAGAAAATACCCCCAGCAGACTGGCCTGGAGGCAAAGCTGTGGTGCATTTTGTTGATTGATGACTGATACTCAAGGACCCAGCTCACTGTGAGTGGGACAAGCCCTGGGCTGGTGGTCCTGAGTTCTCTAAGAAAGCTGGCTGAACAAACCATGAGGAGCAAGCCACACCTCCATGGCCTCTGAGTCAGTTCCTGCCTCCAGGTTCCTGCCCTGTGTGAGTTCTGTCCTAAGGTCCCTCAGAGATGAACTATGACCTGAAAGGGTAAGAACTAATCCTTTTCCCTCTTAATTGTTTTGGGTCATGGTGTTTCAGCACAGAAATAGTAACCCTAAGATAAGCTATGGCTTCCGTTTTCTGGAAAGGGTAATAATTCCAGCCAAATTCTCAGGCATGGACATTTTTTATACGTGAAACATAAAAGGTTGGTCATGTGTTGGATGATTGGTTC
This sequence comes from Sigmodon hispidus, assembly GCA_004025045.1. Taxonomy (NCBI): domain Eukaryota; kingdom Metazoa; phylum Chordata; class Mammalia; order Rodentia; family Cricetidae; genus Sigmodon; species Sigmodon hispidus. The sequence continues at coordinate 3,638 of PVIH01014897.1, forward strand.
TATGGCAGATATATTTTCAGAGGCTCTGGAAATGTTAAGAGGGCGTGTTGGAGAAAGTCAGTCACTAGAGACATTCCTTGTCTCTGTTCCCTGTCATCCTCTTCTTCCTGTTCTCCGTGAGGTGAAGAACAATTTCTGTCACATGTTCTCACTAGTGTTTTGCTCTGTCCAATTGTACATGGATTGAACCCTCTGATGTAGTAGGATTATGCTGGTAATGTTGTAAATATTTGTCCTGCCTATGGGTTTAATAAAAAGCTGATTGGCCAAAGGCAAACAGGAAGTGTGGGTGGGGCTACCAGGCTAAGAAAACTCAGGAACATCTCAGAGCAGACACAGACACCAGACACAGATGCCAGAGTCACCGGAGCTGCCAGGAGACGCAGAGGAAATGCTGCTCTGAGAAAAGGTACCGAACCACACGGATGAACAAAATGGGTTGAGTTCAGATGAAGGAGTTAGCAAATTATATGCCTGAGCCCTAGGTCAGTCAGCATAAAAATAATATAAGCCTGTGTGTGATTATTTGAGGCAAAACAAGACTGAGAGTGGGTCCAAATCTTTAGTTCAGGCCTGGAAAGTCTGGGCCAGGACCTTTTACAACACTCTGAAACCATGAGTGGGTGAGGAAGGACTTAATGCCTCTTTACCTCAGGTTTTCTTCTGCACTCATGCCTGCCATATACAATGGAAGCCTGTTCCCCGCGGGCAGCATAGCTTCAGCCACTGAATTACAACTATGCTCCTGGCTGTTTTTCACCACAGCATGTTCTGTAGACCATGCATTCTAAACTAAACCCCAGAGTCTTGGAGACTGCAGTGGGGAAGTACCTCCTCCACCTGAGGTCACTCTCAGCGAGCATTTGATGAGCCGAGTCACTTATATGGTGGGAAAGAGGGAAACACAGCCATAATGTCAAGAGCTCTAGGTGTTACTCTCTGCTGCCATTGACTGGTCATGTGACTCTGGTTTTGAGGGGAATTGTTCCTTCCTTGCAGAATGAACAAGGTGGATGGACGTGTGTGTCCCTTACAACTGGGGAACTGACTCAGCTTTGGGACTGGTTAAGGAAGTAGTTAGGGTCACTGTGAGAAGCCTGGGAAAGGTGGGGGGGGGGGTGCTGGGAGCTCAGAGGAAGGAAGGATCTGCTGGGCTAATGAGATAATTGGATAATCCTCAGAGCGAGGGGCTGCCAGGCTGGGCCAGCTGTTAGGAGCAGACACTGATAGCTCACACACAATTGGGTGCTGGTGCAGGAAACAGCTTGCTGAGATGTGGGGGAGGGGCAGCAGCAAGAGTGGAGGGGGATGGAGGGTCTCAGGGGACAGGCCCTGAGGGGGCTTGTATTCTGATCCTGCTAACTAAGGTGGCAGTTAGGGACCCTGGATCTCTTTTTAGGTGCCACAGTCCATAGACTTGTCCTGGCCTCAAGGGTGTTCTGGCCACCAAAGACTTGTAGACACCATGAGGCCCCATGCCTGCCCAGGGAAATTATTACAGACGGGGCCTTTGTTTGACATGTCTGTAAAATATCACTGGACTCTTGTTAAATAATGAGTTTGGATCCTGGGCTCAGAGAGTCCCTCTGTTTCAGGTGTGTCCCGGGTCTGCATTAGGCAAAGGGCAAACACATTTTGGGGAGAGGCCTGATGTAGAGGTCAGAAACCTGGCTTCTAGTCTTGGCTTTGCTGGGTCACATAATTTGTGACATGAGCTCTCTGTACCTCAGTCTATTCATAGGATGGAAGCAATAAATGGTCCCTTCCTGTAGGGCTCCATTATGAGTGGGACCAGTATGAAACCATTTGTCATATACTTTGCTTTCAAATCCATGTATAACTTGTGTGATTTGAAAAGGTTGCATTTTGTTCAAATAGTCCTAGTTTTCTTGTAAGGTTATTATATTAGGCTGAGTATCCTTATTCCATTTTTCAAAACACTATTGCTATTAGCCTAGGCTAGCCTCCAACTCATGAGCCTCCTCTTGGTCCCAACTACCAGCATTACAACCATGTACAGCCAGCTATATCTGACCTGGGTGTTCTTTAATTTCCTTTCTAATTTTAATGACTCTAATTCTTATTTAAAGTCTGTTTTGAGATTTGAATATAGTATAAGGAGAAATATTGATTAGAAGCCAGTTTCATCTATGAATGTACATCTATAATAATTAGATAGTAACAAGATGTAACTGTTGGTTTTGCACGTGACATTAGGCACACACACACACACTACCAGGGCCACACGAGAGTTTATTCAGGAGAGTTGCCAGGCAAGTACAGGAGCAGAGAAGCAGAAGAGAGACTGCCACAAGGCGCCTCTTTTTAAGAGAAAAGGGTGAGCATGGATTTATGTAGCCACGTCTAGGGGTGTGCCCTCCATGTGCTCTTCCATTGCAAGGTTGGCTTTACCATGTGGCCACTACATGCCAGGAATTCTTATTTCACCCAGCTCCACATCAGGTTCACTACGTGGTATGCCGGGAATCTTTACAGTAACCAGCAATGTAGAAAAGCCAATTTAAATCATGACAAATTAGGGTTTATACCGGGAATGCAAAGATAGGTTAATACTGGATAATTAATCAATACCATTCTTATTAATAAATTAAAGAATGTCACAGAAGCATCATTTTTACATGCAGACAATGAATCTGATTTTAAAAAATTTAACAATGATTCAAGGTAAACACTTGACCAAGTAAAACTACAAAGATGTTTTCTTAATACAATAAAGGGTAATTTCCTTTTCTCTTTTAAGTTTTTTTTTATATGTATGTGTGTGGTATGTACATAATGTGTGTGCAAGTACCCATGGAGGCCAGAAAAGGGTGTTAGATTTCTTAGAACTAGAATTAACAAGCAATCATGAACCACCTGATATGGGTGCTAAGAGCCAAACCAGGATCCTCTACAGATATAACAAGGGTTCTTCATCTTCTCTCCAGTCTCCTTTTTAAAAAAAAATTAGTGGGGCTGGACAGATGGCTCAGTGGTTAAGAGCACTGAGTGCTCTCCCAGAGGACTGGGGTTCAATTCCCAGCACCAACATGGCAGCTAACAACTGTCAGTAACTCTAGCTTCAGGACAAAATACCACTGTACATAAAATAAAAATAAATAAATCTTAAAAAAAATTAGTATACGAGTCTGTTCTACTATGGAATTTTCAAATGGCTTTTATCACATCTATTTATTTACTCTCTATGCTATTTGTGTGTACATACACCCATGTGCCTGCCCCTCATGTCTTCCACAGTGCATGTGTGGAGGTCAAAAGAAAATTTCCAAGAGTTGGTTCTCTCCTTGCACTGCGCGGGTCCCGGGGATGGGAAGCAGGTTTGGTGACAAGCACTTCTACTCCTCTGAGCATCTTTCCAGCCCCATATTTTATTTTGTTGCTCCTTCATTTCTATTTATGCTCTTGCTGTTCTGGACTCTGCCTTCTACTCTCATTTTCATGGCACGTGCATTCTATTACACTGGTGGTTTGTCTAGGAACAGCCCCCATAGACTCAGACATTTGAATGCTTGGTCATTAGGAAGTGCTGCTTCTTAACAGGGATTAGGAGGTGTGGCTTGTTGAAGGAGACGAGTCACTGGGGGCGGGCTTTGGGGTTTCAAATTCTCAAGCCAAGCCCAGTGGCTCTCTCTCCTCCTGTTACCTGCTGATTCGGATGTAGAACCCTCAGCTCATTCCCAGCAGCATGTCTGCTGTGCGTCACCATGCTTCCTCCATGATAATAATGGACTACACTTGTGAAACTGTAAGCCAGCCCCAATTAAGTGCTTTCTTTTATAAGCGTTTCTATGGTCACAGTGTCTCTTCACAGCAATAGAACACTAAGACACACACACCTCCTCACTTTCTTTGAAAGTCTTTGTCTCCTCTCATGGTTTTCTCAAAAAAAAAAAAAAAAAAAACCTGTAGAAAATACATGAGAGTGTCAAAATTGCAAATCTTCTGTTTCTAGTGAAAAGTATGTATACTTTTGTAGTCATTACATCATTAAAAGCCTCAACACACAAGAAAGAAAATCTGCATTGTTAAGAAAGGAAAGAACAGGACTGGAGAGATGGCTCAGCGGTTAAGAGCACTGACTATTCTTCCGGAGGACCTGAGTTCAATTCCCAGCATCCACAGGGCAGCTAACAACTGTCTGTAATTCCAAGATCTGACACCCTTATACAGTTATACATGCAGGCAAAGCACCAATTCACATAAAATAATAATTATTTTTTTAAAAAAGAACATGTCAAAATCTACAGTTGGATTTACTGTCTTTAGAGAAAAAACATGACTGTTTCCTTCAGAGTTATTATAGGAACTAAAATGGTTTGGTCAGGATGTTGAACATACATCAACATGAAAATGCAACAGTGTTATTTTTTTTAAGATTTATTTACTATGTATACAGTATCCTGAAAAGGGTACCAGATATCATCATAGATGGTTGTGAGTTACCATGTGGTTGCTGGGAATTGAACTCAGGACCTCAGGAAGAAGTCAGTGCTCTTGACCTCTGAGCCATCTCTCCAGCCCCAACAGTGTTCTTGTACAGCAGTGAAAACTGTTACCAGAAGTAACTCAAAACAACAATAGCAACAAGAACTACAGGTATCTGGAAATAAATTAATAGCTACAAGACAGATGGTGAAGGCTTAATAGATAGCTAAGCAGTAGAGGCCATACTTAGCATCTGTAAGAACATGGGTTTACACAATATACAGACAAAGGGAAAATCTCAAATAAATATATGTGTTATGTTTATGGCTGTGAGTGTATGACAGTGTAAAACTGGCAGTTCTTTTCAATTCTATATCAACAAAGAAAAGTTTTCAAATAAATAAATATGTATTGTGCTTACAGGTATGAGGACATGATTAACGTAGTGAAATTCTCTCTAAGTCTGTAGTTCAGTTGAAAGCTCCTAAAATTACTAATAGGAGTTTTTCATGAAACTTGACAACCTGAATTTTAAAGTTTCTTTGGAAGAAGGTGGATATTTGCTTTAATGGTTATTAAACTTGAAAGTCAGCATAGCAATGCTGTTCAGGAACAAACAACAGAGGATGAAACATGTCAGTCAGAGCAGACCCAGGGAATCCAGTGTGTGGTAGAAGCAGACCGGACAGGGACACCACACTATCTGCAAGATGGAGGCAAATAGCGGGGGATACAGAATCATGAAAACATAGGAAGAGAAGCATGAACAGAGCTGAGAACAGAGGAAGGACTAACGGGGAGAAGTAGCTGCGAGAAGGTCATGAGCTGGAGGGATTTAGGGTAGTGGGGGCGGGGGTGAAAAGCGGAGGGTGCTGGCATGGACTTAAATGTATAACAGGTACTTGTGATACTAGCGTGAGCTTTGATATGCTCATAGGTGCCACGGTATAGTCCTATGTCCCTTCTTCCAGAGGTAATGAAAATGACTCCTTTTGTTAGAAGGGAATCAGCTTCACAAATTTCTGAGGAATGCTGGGTTTTATCTAATCTAAACAGAAATCCCCCTACAGTATCATTTGGGATATTTGAACTGCCTTTTGGTATTTGGGGAAATTAGAGTTTCCTTTGGATCTGACAGCATCCAGCTTTGGACATCTTTGTTAATAAAATCTCTTCGTGTTTTTCTCCTGGTTTGGCCTTCCTTACATCTGTCCTGGGCTTTATACAGCTGCCACCACTACCTATCTACCGGCCACTCTTAGGCTCCTGCTATTCAAGGTCTTTTGAAGCATGAGGTGGGGAACTATGTCAACAATGCTGAGCTGAGCCTAACGACCCACAGCCTGTGTCTTCTTCCTTACCCAGCTGCCAAGTGCTGAACAGGTCTTCTTGTTCCCAGAGGAATGTTTGGTGGGTCCCTTGATCCAGAGTATTAGGACCTTTCCATTTGCCTTCCTCTTTTAGATTCTGTATAGTCAAGCTGACCCTTGGAAAACAATGTAAACTTGGCCATGGGTCACACAGGACAGTGGAGAGAGAAACAATGGTGAGAATGTGCAGGGGTAGGGCTGGAGGGGCCTCTGCCTTCCACAAGCCTAGAGATTTTCCACCACATTCCCTTAGAGGGTCTGAGTGGTGGCCTGGGACCACTAGGCAGGGATAGGTGTAGGGCTCAGGAAGGCTTTGAAGTTGTACAGTTTCTGCTCCTTCTCTTCTTTCATTTTTAATTAAGAAATATTTCCCGTGTTCCTGCTGCCTAGTAATCTTAAGAGGAGTAAGACAAGAGGGAGCTGAGCAAGGTGCATCCCAAGTTCACTTGGTCTGCTGGGGCCTCCTGCCTGTGGTACTCGGATCACGGCCAGTTTAGACTGTCATGTGACAGCCTAGGACCACCTCTGAGGGCCCACTTCTCACCTGCTCCTAAGTACCAGAGAACAGGCATCTCTAGTGACCTTTTATCTACACACATTGTTTCTGACTGCCAAACGGAGCAAGAGGAAGGAAGGTCAGCAAATTCTTTTCTTAGCTCTGACATAGCCAACATTTCAGGAAATCAAAATTCTGAATGAACTAGAGGGCATTTCAATTTGTTCTTCCTTTGTGTGTGGATGGAGCGAGGCCTAAATAAGTACACCAGTGTGCGAAGGTGTGCTTCCTCAGGCTGAGAGACAGATGTGAAGGTATGCTTCCCCAGGCTTAGAGACAGATGTGAAGGTGTGCTTCCCCAGGCCTAGAGACATGTGAAGGTGTGCTTCCCCAGGCTTAGAGACAGATGTGAAAGTGTGCTTCCTCAGGCTTAGAGACAGATGTGAAGGTGTGCTTCCTCAGGCTTAGAGACAGATGTGAAGGTGTGCTTCCCCAGGCTGAGAGACAGATGTGAAAGTGTGCTTCCCCAGGCTTAGAGACAGATGTGAAGGTGTGCTTCCCCAGGCCTAGAGACATGTGAAGGTGTGCTTCCCCAGGCTTAGAGACAGATGTGAAGGTGTGCTTCTCCAGGCTTAGAGACAGATGTGAAGGTGTGCTTCCCCAGGCTGAGAGACAGATGTGAAGGTGTGCTTCCCCAGGGTTAAGGGTAAGTTCTCCAAACTTACTGTTCCTGTTTGTAGACTCATTATTAAAGCCTTTTTGTTTTTATTCTTTGACACAGGAGAAAATGTATGTTTCTGTCTTCTATAAAATTACACAAAAGACATATGAAAACACATAAATCACATATATAAAATTGTGTCAGGATCTTGGGGATGTGGCTCAGTGCTGGAGTAACATGCCTGAGAGCCCAGGTTCAGGTCTACAGTACCACACAACCAAAAAACGATGGGGCAGCTCACATCGGTCTCTACAGCGTATGCGGAGGGAAATGGTCTTTACTGAAACCAGGCTCATATAGAAGAACACTGAAGGCTGTGATCCCCAAAGTTGTGGGGGCAGACAGTGGTAGAAGATAAAGGACACGGGGAGATGCTGATCTTTCCCCTGCACAGTCAAGTATGGACTCCAGAGAACCCCTAAAAGGGACTTGAAAAAAAAATGAAATCCTTCTGCCTAATTCTATCTTAGACCAACAAATGCAACTGAATGCGTAGTAACAGAAGAAAGATTAGTGGTTATGTGGGCATAACCACTAATATGTCTCTCAGCCTGGGGAAACATACCTTCACATCTGTCTGTAAGCACACTGGTGTACTTATTTAGGCCTGGAGATGGTGAGAGAGTTACCAAGGGACATGAAAGAATTTGGCAAGGAATTGCTATTTGGACTATGACGATGGTTACAAGAATATGTGTGTACCAAAATATATCCATTCATATACTTACGTATAGTTATTTTATCCCAGTTATCCCTAAATGGCACTTTAAAAAAAAAACTTATTTGTTTATTTGCCTTGGTGTTTGCCTGGAACTGGAAGTACAGACAGTTGTGAGCTGCCATGTGGGTGCTGGGAATCGAACCCCGTCCCCCGGGATAGCCGTTAGTGCTCTCAACCGCTGAGCCATCTCTCTAGCCCCCCCTTTTTTAATATTTATTTTATTTTATGTGAATTGGTGTTTTGCCTGCATGTATAACTGTGTAAGGATGTCAGATCTTGGAATTACAGACAGTTATTAGCTGCCATGTGGATGCTGGAAATTGAACTCAGGTCCTCCGGAAGAACAGTCAGTGCTCTTAACCGCTGAGCCATCCCTCCAGACCCAATGGCACTTTTTAAAAAGTCAATTTATGGAAAACTATTCTACTAGATGCCTTTCCTGATAATTCTCGTGATTGTGGTTAAGTTATCGGGACAGGGATTTCCCAGTTGACATTACAACTTTCTGAGAATAAAGTTTTATTTCTAAGTTGACAGAGCTGACAAAATGACCCCAAGATGAACAGTCTAGGCTCCATCCAGTGAGAGAACATTACAACAACTTAAAGGGATTTATTAGGCCAGTATGGTTCTCAGATTCTCTTAGTCTAACAAAATATGTGAGACAATCAAATTCTTAAAAGAAAAGATTGATCTTGGCTTATTTTGGAGGTTTGGGTCAAGACTGAGTAGCCCTGGTGCTGTGGGCCTAAGAAGCATGGTACATTGTGTCAATAACATGTAGGAATGGAAGCCCATTCACAGGTCAGTGAGAGTCCAGTGTCTCAGAACATGTAGAGCCTTTCCCAAAACTCAGGAGGCCTCACCTCTGATGGATATCACTTTAATAAATACAGGGAGTTAGGGATAAATCCTTTGACACTCAGGCTTTCAAGGGATATTTCATATCAAACTACAGCATTCAATTTTTTAAAGGGATTTATGTCTATAGTGCTACTAGGTAATAATGTGGCAAACATATGTATTTAATTTTTTAAAAATATTTATTGATTTATTATGCATACAATACAGTATACAGAAGAAGGTACTAGATGTCATCATAGATGGTTGTGAGCCACCATGTGGTTGCTGGGAATTGAACTCAGGAACTCTGGAAGAGCAGCCAGTGCTCTTAACCTCTGAGCCATCTCTCCAGCCCATGTATTTAATTTTATACTATCTAAAATTTCACTAGAATGAGTGATTTTCAGAAGCGAAGTCTACAGAGGGAGTTCTTAGGAAATCAAATACTTAACTTTCTATCAAGAGGACAGAGTGAAGATATTTCCCAGAAAGTAAGCGAAAGGGCAGGAACAGAGCTAGAAATGAACAGATGCAAAATTCATTGCAGCATCAGAATAACAGGAATTTTAGAAACACAACAAAGGAAATGAAACAATTGAAGACAGCAGCCCAGAGCCAAAGGACATGAGTTTTCAGTATGAAAAGGACACTGGCCAGCATGATAGGCTCACAGTGACGTTTTCTAATGGGAGACGAAGAAGTCCTGCAAGGTCACACACACAGTCAGGGATCAGAATGGCATAGGCCTCCTCCACAGCAGCTCTGGAGGCTCAAAGACCACAGGCTGTGGTGGAAATGTTTGCAACATTGTGAGCTGGTGTGGCTTCTCACCTGGAACTGTACTTGGAAGCAAGCATTAGATACCTTCGGACAGGCAAGACTTTGAAAAACAGTCTCTCATGGTCTTTCAGGAAAGCTCCTACTGTGTGTCATCCAGGAAAAGAAAGGGGAGAGTGTAAAATGGGAGAGGACAGGGGTCCAGGAAGCAGACCTCCATCTCAGGAAGGAGGCAAGCAATTCCCCTGGTGGTGCTGGCACGAGATTCCAGCATGGCAACCACACAGCAGGTCCTCAGAGTAAGAGCATGGAGTCTGAGACACATCCTAAGAGCAGCACGCTGAGAAGAGATCAAGATAATGGCAGAGATCAGATGGTAGGAAGGTCTGCTGATAAGACCCTAGAAACATAAATGCATGGAAAAACAAGATAATCAAAACAAAAACATGTTGGAGAGGAAAAGCTGTTGTTGCTGACATCATGGTAGAGTGGCGAGTGCTGTGTGCCTTGTCATAATAATACACACTACTTTGAGTATTTATTTTTTAGTAAATATAAAAAAATTTCTTTTAAATTTTATTATTTTTGATTATGTATACACGTGTGTCTATGTGTGACCATGTGCACATGCATACCAGTGCTTGTTGAGGCCAGAAGCAGCAATGAGCCACCCAATGCGGGTTCTGGGAATTGAACTGTCGTCCTCTGAAAGAGCAGTATGTGTTCTTAGCAACTGTGTTATCACTTACACCCCTAAAAAGCAAACCTAGTATTTTTTGACATTGTCATGCAGACATATTGTTGCATCTCCCCTCTATTTACCCGCTACCAACCACCCTTGTCCCTCTTTATTTCCAAGAAAAAGACGTAGGCAGGCAGGCAGACAGATAGGAAGGTAGGTAGGTAGGTAGATCTGGATTCTGAACATGAGAATATGTGGCATTTCCCTCTCCTATTTTTTTCTCCTCTCCTTTTAAATCTTTTCCTCAGGGATGATCTTTCTACTTTCTTGTTTTATTTAACTGTATTTATTTATTTAGACAAAATCTCCTGTATTCTAGGCTGTCCTCACACTCACTGTGTAACCAAGCCTGCCCTTGAACTCCAGACCCTCAACCTCTCTCTACCTTCCAAATGCTGAGATGAAGTATGCCACTACATCTGTTTCCTTATTTTATGTATGTGTGTATTTTACAATCTACATATGGCACCTGAGAGAAAACACATGACAATTGTCTTTCTAGTGGTGCCTTAATCTGCTTAACACACAGTCTCCAGCTTATTTTCCTACAAATGTCATATTACTTTGTAGCTAAACAAAATTCTATTGTACACATACCCATAATAAAATTCTATTGCATACATAATCACAGTTTTGAATTTTTTTAGTTTTCAGATGGGTTCTCACTATGTTGCCCTGACTGGCCTGGAACTCACTGAGATGCACCTCTCTCTGTTTGAGTGCTGGGATTAAAGGTGTGTCATCATGCCCAGCCATGCTGTGATTTTGCTATCCATTCATCTGGTTATGGGCATCTAGACTGGCACCATGTCTTGGCTGTTATGAATGGTGCTGTAACAATCACGAATGGTCAAGGATCTGTAGTTTGCTTGCTTTGATTTCTTTGGGTGTAACACAAGTGGTAGCAAATAAATTAGACAGTGGTTTGTTCTATTTTTAGCTTTTGGGTTTCCATAGTGGCTACACTAATTTTCATTCCCACCGGCAAAGTACGTGTTTCTCTGCCTTCCCACATCCCGGCCAGCATCTGTTTCTTTTCTTGATAACAGCCATTTTGACTGGAGTGAGATGAAATTTTAATGTAGTTTTGTTCTGATCAATTAATTTATCTATTTACTGCTTGATTCTTTAAAAAAAATTTTTTTTACATATCTTGGCTATTAATTCTCTATTGAATGCATCATTAGCAAAGATTCCCTCTATCCTATAGATTATTTCTTCCACTTCAGCAATTGTTTTCTTGTCACAGGGAAGCTTTTAATTCTGTGCAACTGTATTTGTCAGATTTTGCAATTGTTTCCTGAGCTACCACAGTCTGTTTTGAAAAGACCTCACCGATGTCTCTACATCCTGAAGTGTTTTTCTAGATGTTTCAGACCTTTGATCTTATTATACATTAAAGTCTCTGGCCTATTTTGAATCGATCCTTACATAGAATCACTGAGAGTGAGATCCAGTTTCATGCTTGTGTGTATGGATGTCCAGTTTCCCCAGCACCATTTGCTAAAGAGACTATCTTCCAAGGAGTGTTTTCAACATTTTGTCTAAAATGAAATGAAGTCTCTGGCCATGTGGTTTAATTGCTGAGTCTTCTATTCTACTCCATTAAACTACATTGGCTGTCTTTAAGTCAGTACCAAGTTGTATTTGTTACTATTAGATATTGTGATCTCACTAGCATTGCTTTTTCTGCTTAATGTTTAGGCTCTCCGAGGTCTTTTGTGCTTCTATATGAATTTAAGCATTGTTTTTTCCTAATTCTGTGGAGACTGTCATAGAAACTGATGGAGCTTATACAAGATCTAATATTACTTTTTTTTTTTTTTAAACTTTATTTATTTATTTGCCTTGGTGTTTGCCTGGAACTGGAACTACAGACAGTTGTTAGCTGCCACGTGGGTGCTGGGAATCGAACCCGGGTCCTCTGGAAGAGCAGACAGTGCTCTTAACCGCTGAGCCATCTCTCCAGCCCCCTAATATTACTTTTGTTAAGGTAGCCATTTTCATAATAATCACCCTGCTGAACCATGAACATAGATTTCCAATCTGCTATCATCTTCTTTAATAGTCTTTGGGTTTTCAAAGGTTTATTGTGAAGGGTTTTTCACCTTATTGGTAATGCTTCTTCCTAGACATTTTGAAGCTATACTATGGGTATACCCAAACTCTATACAGTTACACCAAATACTCTAACTGTATTGAGCACAAGGGGACTTCAAGAGAGGTAGCACTCAGAGAAAGTAAGAGAAAGGCCAGCTAAATCCTTATTTCCCATGATATGTATGAAGTCAACAGAAAACGCCTAAACTGAAAAATCAGTATGTAGCTTTGTCATTTAGAGTGTCATTTAGAGATAAGAAAATTTCAGAAGAATTAATTAAACAAGCCCAGAGCACTTCCTCAGGGAGAGAAAAATGGCTTTGAGATGGGTCAAGGGAGACTGTGGACCACTCTTCAAGAAACCTTGGAGGATTAGTGAACATTTACAGATCTGGGCTTGTGTTTTTTGGGAAGTGAATTCAGAAGCACAGCTGTGATAAACAGCAGCCAGTCCTGTTTACAGATGCCTGTATGTGGGTGCTGATGTTAGCACCCAGGATTTGGGAGCAGCCAAGGATGATGCTCCATGCAGGCATGAAGGCTCTTCATTTGAGAAACAATGTGGGGTAGATGTAGGCTGTGCTGACTGCGCTATGCAAATGACCATTGTCTCATTGGATTCGCAAAATGATGAAGGTTTCCAGGACAGAAAGTGCCAGCAGAAAACCTGAGCAGGGACAGTGCCTAACCCTAACCCTTATTTGGAGAAGGACAAAGGATAGAAATGCACTGAAGGATGTGGTGATGATATGTTACATATTTAATAAAACCTGAAATTGCCAGAGACTTCACACACAGTCCAAACCTAGGCAGGAATTTCTTGATCCTTGAGTACAAGGACAAACACCTGGGATTCAATAGTACACACCTTTAATCCCAGCACAGGGAAAGCCTGGGAGTGGTGACCCTCACCCTTAATCCCAGAGACAGAACTTTCTGTGCTTCTGTGAGTTCGAGGTGGGTACCAAAGAGAGTAGCTCCTGCTTTATACAGCTGGTGAGAAGGGTATTTTTAAAAAAAAAAAAAAAAAAAAAAAAAAAAAAAAAAAAAAAAAAACTTTATTTATTTATTTGCCTTGGTGTTTGACTGGAACTGGAACTACAGACAGTTGTTAGCTGCCATGTGGGTGCTAGGAATTGAACCCGGGTCCTCTGGAAGGGCAGACAGTGCTCTTAACCACTGAGCCATCTCTCCAGCCCCGTGAGAAGGATATTTAAGGCAGGTTTAGGAAAACAGCAGAGGGAGAAGCGATCAGGAGGGAGGCTGAGGAAGTTGCAAGACAGCTAGGTGAGATTTAACTGTGGCATTTCCTCTCTCTAATATTTCAGCCTTTCCCCGATATTTAGCTCTGATTCTTTTTCAATACAATCTGAATTCATGATACAGAGGATGCATAAAGACATAGAGGCTAGCAGTGGAAACAGACTTTGGACCCAGGAGCAGGAGAAGAATGAGAAGGTCTTTTGCTGGTGATTGCCCTCAGAATCCAACCTTGACCGAACTCCTGTGTTTTCAATTGTGTTAAAGGGCAAACCCAAAGCGGGTGCCTCCTGACTGAGCTCTGTTGTTAGCTACTAGCAGCAGGCACCCGGGATTGTAGCAGCAAAGATCTCAGGACTCAAAGATGAGCAGAAAGGCTAACTTCCTTGGAGCCTGAGACAAGCCATAGTTCATGAAACTCACAGGAAGTAAAGGAACACTTTTAATCAGAGTCACTGCTCTCTTCCCTGTCACTTGTTCTGTGACTCTGAAGTCAGTCACCTCATAGTTCATTACAGTCAAAATACCCGATTAGATGCTTCTGAGGTTCCGCCGATTGGAAGAGTAAGAAAATTCCCCGAGGGCAGGAACTCTGTCTCCTCCATTGATCCTTCCCATGGTACCAATCTAACTCCAGTGTATCTAAACAGCACAGCAGCAGGTAAGAGGATGTATGCATATAGACAGGGTCTCATGTGCTCAAGGCTAGCCTCAAAGTCACAATTTATCCAAGGAGAACCTTGAGCTCTGATCTCCTTGGTACCACTCCCCTAAGATGGAGCTTCTAAGGAGGTCAATAAGGTTAAGTGAGGTCACAAGGGTGGGATCTGATATTACGGGACTGCTATCCACACAAGAACAGAGACATGAGCATGGAGTGAGACTACAGTCAGTGGCCCAGCAAGGACAAACTTCAAGGAAAACCAAAGGCCCTGGCAATACTCCTGTCTCCAGAGCCCTAAGCTTAAACACTTGTATTATGCTTTCTCCATCTGACTGACAGTCTCTTCCCCCAACTTTTACACAAGCAGGGACACACACACACACACACACACACACACACACACACACACAGAGACAGAGAAAGAGACAGAAAGAGATAGACAGAGAGAGCACACATAAAGCTGATTATCCTACATACTGACAGTGTTGAACAAACAAGGTTTGTGTGGGCATCCTGGGCAGCCAAGGGAGAAGACAGTGTTGCCTAATGGTCGAGTGTTACAACTTGACCAAGTCTAGGTGTAGTCTAGAGCAGATTTTGATCCTAAACCTCTAGGTGTGAGGAAAGCAGCTGTCTGGTCCTTAGATGCCAAGTTTGCCTTTTACCTTGCCAAAAGCCTGAGGCTCAGCAGAATGATGAGGTATTTAAGGAATTCTTCATAGTTATGGAGTAGGGTGTGGTGTGGTGGGGTATGCAGGCATATAACTAAAGCTCAGATTCATTATATGCTGCGTGCTTTGATAAATGCTTAGGCATAAAATAAAACATCAATATTTCTGATGGGAGATCAAAAATTCATTTCATGGGCTTCTTTGGGCTTGAATTCTATCAGATATAGAAAACAAATAATATAACTGCATTACTACTTACAAATCAACTTTATAGCCTTTTTAGTCAACAATATTTTGAGATAGTCTTGCTATGTAGCCTCTAGACTGCAGTTCTTCTATCTCACTCACACACTAGAAGTGTGTGGTACTATGCTTGGCTCTCCTTCACCCAAGACTCATGCCAACCTCTATCCCAAATCATAAAGATGCAGTAACAATAAAACAAGCATAATTTCTATCCTAGAACTTATGGTTGAATGAGAGATAGAGATAAGAACCTAAGGATAAAAACAAAATTCTCTGACCTGGCATTGAAAATCTAGTTCAGTCTGAGGCCAGTCAACCCCTACTAAGATCTCTCACTACAACCAAATTCTACTAGTCAAACCTGACATCAATTTTTTACCCATGATGTTTCTTTTTTTTTTTAAAAAAAAATATTTTTATTTTATGTGAATTGGTGCTTTGCCTGCATGCATAACTGTGTAAGGGGGTCAGATCTTGGAATTACAGACAGCTGCCATGTGGATGCTGGGAATCGAACTCAGGTCCTCCAGAAGAATAGTCAGTGCTCTTAACTGCTGAACCATCTCTCCAGCCCACTTTTTGTGTTTCTAAAAACAAATAAAAAACTCCCTGACTAGGATAATTTAAGGAAGACTTTATTTGACTTAACAGTTGCAGAGAGAGAGAAGAATCCATAATGTTAGGGCCATAAAGAGTCCTGTATCAGGGGACCAAGCCCTACAAGTCACCACTTTGGTGAACTTGACATTGGCTTCCCTTGACCACAATTAGCCTTTCGGCTGAGAGCTCAACTACAGATCCATGAGACACTCTCAACCAGAGGCAGCCAGTTCTTGTACCTGATCCTTGGCCACAGAAACAGCTGGATAATACATGTTTGTTGTGTGAAGCCACAAATATTAAAGTAATTTGTTATGTGGTAATAGACGGTGACGCCCAACCGAGCATAACATGTGACACAGTAATAAACATCCAATACACAAGACCCGGTTCAAATTGTTCATGACTTTTCCTTGACTTCTTGCCCAGAACAACCCCTGAATGAGACAGAAATGTTCTCCTTGGTCATTTTGCACTCTGGTGTCACATCTTCCTTCCTCTCTTGGTGTTTGCCCTTTTCAGTAATTGGAGGTCAGTTGCAGCTTAAATTCCCTTTGGCTCTGTGTATGGGCAGAACAAATGTTTGCAGAGAGAAAGAAGTCTGAAAAAGTGGGGAGAATGGGATAGGCTGTAGTTAGGGAGGGAGAGGAAGGTAAGATAACTGTAAAATTGTCTGAAGAAGTCATAAGAAATCACAGTATGAACTACCAAAAACTATAATACTTTCAAGTTTGTGTATAAATATACATATATATATATATATATATATAGTTTAAATGAGAATTTCTCATTTGAGCTGACAGTTCTGCCCCTAAGAGCCAAATACCATCTATAATAAAAACCCCAACAAAAGGCATGAGAAACCTTTTTTTGAGTTATTGGTCAGAATTATCAAAGAGACTCCCAAAACATTGCAGGCTATGGCTGCTGCCATTGAATGCCCCCTGACCCCAGAGATTGAAGGCAATCCTTGTTACTAAAGACATCCTGTGCTTCAGACACAGGGCCCAGGGACCCCTGATCTAGATCTGATCTGAAATCCTCATTTCTTTTTTTTTTTTAAAAAAAAGATTTCATTTATTATGTATATACTGTTCTGCCTGCATGTCTGCCAGCAGGCCAGAAGAGGGTGCCCAGATCTCAGTCTAGATGGTTGTGAGCCACCATGTGGTTGCTGGGAATTGAACTCAGGACCTCTGGAAGAACAGCTGGTGCTCTTAACCTCTGAGCCATCGCTCCAGCCCGAAATCCTCATTTCTAAGGACTAGCTTTCATGGTAGGGAAAGCATCCTGAAAACTTTCAAAGGAGAGAGACAACCACCAGTGCTACCCAGTTCTGATGCCTATGCACTACAACAATAACCAGCATGGCACAAGAACCCCAAGGGTACACTAGCAACATTCATACTTTAGTAGTAAGCAGCAGCTCTCTAATTAGACTTAAGACTCACTCTAAAAGAGGGAAATCATGCCTGATACTGGAAGCCTAGTTAATTAATCAGGGCTAGTGAAGTCGTGGATCCTGGGGGATAGTTGAAGGTTCTCTTCAACTACCACTTTACTAAGTCAGCATCATCCCTAACTACATCCTAAATAGTTGTCCTTAGATACACGGGTACATGGATCTTATCTCCTCTCTTATCAAGAAAAAAATCTGTTTGCAACAGACATAGAAAACCATAATTAAAATGCAGTCATGACACCCTCTCCCACAGCTCTTCAATCATTGTGCAACTTTGCTATAAGATATATCTCCTAGGATTGTCAGACACCACCCCCTAAAGCCTCACCCACATGACTGCTTCAGCATGAGCTGAGCAAAAGTGGATGAGGAGACCTCACAAGGCCTTAACCCTACGCAAAGATCTACATGCAACTGAGAATGCTGAAAACAGAAGTCTTCCCCAGAGAAGAGCACACTAACTGGTCAGCCCCCAAAACATACAAACACATGGGATATGTATGTGTATGCATAAAAACAGATCTATGTAACAATGGTTAACGAAAAAGAAGCCATAAATCTGAAAGAGAGTAAGGAGAAGTATTTGGGAAATTTTGAAGGGAGGAAATGATATAATTATATTATAATATCAAAATATAATAAAATTAATGAGGCTTCAGTGGCAAACACCAGCAGCCGTCCTCCATACAACTTGTGTGTGGTGATGTCACCCTCCTTGTGGGCAGCTTGGCCTTGTTGACAGTTGTGATAGGCGACAGACAGGGCAGCTCTTGGGCACTTGGGAGTCACTTGAGAGGAAAGGAAGCCAACTATTTTCTCAGGCCCCCTCGTCTCACGTTTATTCTTTCTGGGGCCTCTGCAGCGGGACTGGCTGAAGCCTGTTTCCCTCACGTAGCCCCAGTTACTGAGACAGATCACACACCCAGCAGCCCAAGAGCTAAGAGAAGAGGAAGAAGGGGCGGAGGAGGAGCAGAGTCACTGAGAGTTCAGGCTAAGAATAGGGAGGAACTCTGAGAGCCTCTTGGCTGTGTGACCTCCTGCAGGGACCTGGCCAGAGGCCAGTGCAGCTTTGTTTTTTCTAGGCTTTTACAAAGAGCTGGCCTAGGAGTCAGGAGACTAGGTACCAGGCTGGGCTCTGAGAGGGCTCTCTCAGTGACCTTGGCTATTCCCTTCTTTCTAGGCCCTACTTTGTTTGTAAAATTAAGGGGTTGGACTAAGCCCCAAGATTATCAGGACTATGAGAAGACACAGAAGCACAAAGAATAGATGGTAGCTGGCCAGAGTGGAGAAGGCTGCCTTCTCCCTCTGACTCTTTAAAAAACCTGATTCCTGTGACTACCACTTCCTCCTGTATAAAATAAGGTGTTATGCTCATTCATCCAATACTTGATTAAATGCTTCCTTGCCACATACCATATGCCTGGCTTGGTGGTAGATACACAATGGTGAGTCACGTGCTCATACGGTTTTCTTGGACAGAAGAGAGGAAGAATATATGAGCTGTAATCAATTACATAAGAGAAAGTGTCATAAAAGGAAGGATTATACTTGGTCGCTGTCTCCATCAGTTTTAGTGTCTGTGACCTGTTGCTGGAAGTTTTTCTAACTCATCCAGGCCCAAGATCATACAGCCACTTAAAAAAAAAAATTACTCAGAGGCTTATATTAATTACAAATTGTTTGGCCTATGGCTCAAGTTCATTACCAGCTAGCTCTTGCAACTTAACCCATTTCTATTAATCTATATATTGCCATGTATTCCGTAACTTTACCTGTTTCCCATTACATCTTGCTTCCTGGGCAGCAGCCTGCAGCATCTCCTTGATTCCACCCTTCTCTATTTCTGCTTGAATTTCTCTCCTGCTTCTAAGCTACCGTTCCATAGGCCAAAACAGCTTCTTTATTAACCAATAGTAACAAAGCATATTCACAGTATACAGAAAGACATCCCATATCCATGACCCAATTTGGGAGGCACAGAGAAACCCTTTGAACATATCACTTAAAAGTCAATTGCCGGGGCTGGAGAGATGGCTCAGTGGTTAAGAGCACTGTCTGCTCTTCCAGAGGACCCGGGTTCGATTCCCAGCACCCACATGGCAGCTAACAACTGTCTGTAGTTCCAGTTCCAGGCAAACACCAAGGCAAATAAATAAGTAAATAAATAAAGTCTAAAAAAAAAAAAAAAAGTCAATTACCCTCACCCACTCTCCATGAATGAGACAGTTTAAGACAATTAGCCTATTGGAGGTGGATTATATGGAATCAACAACCTCAGTCTCCCTTCCTAAAGGCCACACTAGTGGCCACAATGGACTCATAAATTGACAAGGTTACAAAATGTGTCACACCATTCTGCAGTTGAAACCTTTGTGTTCCAAATAACCTGGTTGACGAGTTAAAATCCAAAAGAGGAGGCAGGCAGAGCAGGAGAAATGGCACAGCAGGTAAGAGCATTGGCTATTCTTCTAGGGGACCTGGGTTTAAAACCCAGCACCCTTGGGTGGCTAACATCTGTAACTTCAGTACCAAGGAATCTGACACTGTCTGCTGTCCACCACTGGGCATTGTAGGCATGTGGTGCACAGACACTCATGCAGACAAAACACTCATATACATGAAATAAGATTAATTAATTTTAAAGGACAAACTGGGAGTTGGGGCTTGGAGGAACAACCCAAAAAATTGTTTTTAGAAAATTTTCTGTATAGCTTTAGATAAACATGGGCAAGGACGTCATGAGCAAAGACCCATTTTTACTACTGGACCAGATGTATTCCTGGAACTAAGAGATATCCCAAGCCAGAGGTAACTAAGTTCATGCTTCAGGAAACAAAGCAAACCCCACTTTCTGTTGGGGAACAAAACATCTTTTGGTGATTGACTCTGAAAATGGATTAGGAGTCCTGCTAATGTCAGGTTTTCTTAGGTGGAGTATTCACCTTGCATCGTAGATGTATCATAAAATGAGGTGTTAGTACCCAACACCAAACATTCCACTGAGTACCCAGAAGTATTAGAAAAAGTAGAATATCTGTAGGAATCTGTATTTTATATTAAGTTTGCTGCTATGGGGTATGACTTGTGAGAACTTCAGCACATTTATAGTCACTCAGAACTAGGCAATCCTATTCAAGAAGTCAAGGTTATACCAGGCTATATGGAGATCTCAAAGTCAGCCAAGGTTACATGAGAAGATCCTATCTAAATAATAATAATAATACACAATATTTTTTTTTAAAAAAAGAAGCACAACCCACACTAGAATTAGCTACAGAGTTCTCATCAGAGGTAATGAGGACATTTTGGAAATTGTGGCCATTTGTACAATATTGTGATTGTTGTCGACACCTGTCAGTCAGTCATTAACTTAACATGGTAGAAAATGAGGCAGGTATGAAGCACAGCTGGGAGGCTGAAGCAAGAGAATTATTGCTAGTTCATGGCCAACCTTTTGGAGACAGCTTGAGGTACAAGAGACAAAAAAAAATGTGTAAAAATAGGTAACTTTGTTTTATGTGTATATTTTTTAACATAATACGGACATTAATTATATACCTTAAATGCATTTTGCATGTGCAATTATATATATATATTGTTTGCTTTATGTTCTTCACAAAGGGCTTGCTATGTGTTCTAACCTGGCTTAGGACATGCATTTCTCCCACCTCTGACTCCCAAGAACTGCAATTATAGGCTCATGCCACCCAGCTGAGCTATAAATTATATCTTGGTAAAAAACACTTTCTCCATAAACCTAGAACTTCTGATCCCTTTCTCAACAGCAATTACTTTTTTTCTTGCCTTCTAGAAGCAACCCAGGCATGCCAAGTGCCTCTTGCTGTATCTACCATATATTTTTATTTTAATGAAATGGAAAGAAGTGCTATGCTGTTCTTTGCCCTTTTTTCTTACTTAATAGCAAGCTTCTTAGATGGTGTGTAACAATGTGGGCACATTTACACCTTTCCCCTAACCCTGTCTAGAATCCACCTTAGAATCTAGGAACTTCTTTAATAAGTCCCATATTGGTGAGCAAGCTGATTGCTTCTAGTCTTCTCCAGAAAACAATTCTGTAAGCATCTATTCACTTATGATCTTATGCACACGCATGAGCCTTTCATGGATGAGATGGTTTCATAGTTCTAGGGGGCAAGGTCCAAAGTTAGGTGTATCAGATGTTGGCATTGTTGAACTGATTTCCCTAAAATCTAGACCGATCTGTACTCTTTCCAAGTGAGTAGGACTGATTCATTCAGTCACTTAAAATTTTTGTTACATTTCTAGTTACTTATTTGAGGAGGATGTATGGTGAGCTGTGGCTCATTGTGGAAACCAGAGGATAACTTTAAGGAGCTGATTTTCTGCAGTCACCACGTGGTCCCTGGGACTGAACTCAGTAGTCAGATTCAGCAGCAGGTGCCTTCAGCTGCTGAAGCACTTAACATTCCTCAGTATTTTTTAAAAAATATTTAATCCAACCAAAACTTTAGTAATAGGCCTAATTATGGGCCTTGGGGATATAATAATTAGGAAATAATGGCAACAGCAAAGACAAATTTCATTTCCTAATGAAATTTGCATAATTGTAAAAAGGAGAAAAAAAATCTTAATGTAACATTTTAAGTAACATTAAATCCTATGACCAAGTAAAGCAGAGAAAGGAATACCAGGAAGGGAGGTAGATTAGTAGGAATACTTTTTGAGACATGGGTTTGCTGTGCTGCTGTCCAGATTAGTCTTGAATTCTGGACTCGGGTAGACTCCTGGGCCCAAGTAGCTGGGATTACATATTATATCACCATGCCTAGACTGTTCAATGCTTAAGTGGAATGGCTAGGGTTCTGAAAAATCCATGCAGCCTACAGGATTTGAAAAAAAATCTTTCCCATCTATATAGATGATAGAATGAACTTAACATAAAGTAAACAAACAACCCGATTTTTTTATTATGATTTAAGTCATATTTTTTATCTATGTATCCCCTTGTTCAAACTCCCTTCCCCCTCCCACCTCCCTTCCACCCCCCTCCCAGTCACTCTCTCTTCTCCCCATCACTTTATCTCCTCCCCAGCAAGGGCAGGAGGTCCCAAGGTCCCAAGGTGGCTTAGTTCAGCATCCACTCCAGGTACATCTGCTTTCCTCATCCCAACATCAAGACTGGGTCAGATGTTCCTCTGGAGGGAATGGACTCCAAGGTGCCAGTCCAAGGTGTTTCAGATCCCAAGCTGTTCAGTACAACCTGATTTTTAAAATGAGCTATGGAGCTGGATAGAGAGTTCTTAAATGGATAAACACACATGGCTAATAAGGGTCTAGAGAGGTGGCTCAGCATTTAAGAGCATTGGCTGTTCTTTAAGAGGACTTAGGTTCTGTTCCCAGTATCCACATAGTGGCTCATAACTACCTGTAACTCTATTCTAGAGAATTGGATGACTTCTTTTAACCTCAAAAAGCTCCTGCATGCACATTAGTGCCTAAAAACTCATGTAGGCACACACATACAATTTTTTAAAAAAATCTTTAAAAAACACACAAATGGTTAATAAACTTTTTAATAAAATTTTCAGCATCAAAAGTCATCAGGGATGTGCAAACCAAAACTACTTTGGAATTCTATCTCATCCCAGTCAGAATGGCTATTACCAAGAAAACAAATGACTGCAAATGCTGGTTAAGATGTTGGGAGCCTTTATCCACTGTTGATGGGAATGTATGTTGGTATGGCCACTATGGAAATATGTGGAGTTTTCTTGAAAAGCTAAAAAATATATAGGGTCCTAGAGAGACAGGCCAGCATTAGGGACACTGTATTCTTGCAGAGGAGCTAGATGCTATTATGGTGACTTATAACTACAGTTCTGGGGATCCAACATCATCTTCTGGCCTCCATGGGTCCTGCATGCACATAGTGCACACATCTTCATTTAGGCTCATAATACACAATCATAAAAAATAAATAAGTCTTTTTTTAAAAAAAAAAAAACACTACTATATGATCCAGCAACACCAATCCTGGGTACATAAAGTACTTTATATCCTACTACATGGAGGTATCTACATGTATTGCTTTTATTCACAGTAGCAAGGAAATGGAATTAACCTAGATTTCCATCCACTATGCATGCTCATTGGAACTGTGGTATACATAACAATGGAATTTTATTACTCTATAAGGAAAAATGAAATTCTGTAATTGGTAAGAAAATTGGGCAGAACTGGATAATATACTGAGTGAAGTAACATAGGCCCTGAAAGACAAATGCCGAGTGTTCTTCTCTCTCGTGCATAGATTTGGGTGTTTAATTAGGGCATCTGTAGAGGTCAGAAAGCTAGGAAGGGCCCATGAGAGCAGGGAGGGAAAGAGATCTTAAAGGGGAAGGAGATAGTGGGATACATGTGATGTGCAAGCAGGGGGAGGCTATTGGGAGCATAAAGGATAAGGGGATGAAGAAGGGGCATGGGGAAGACTTGAGAGTAGGGTGGCTTCATGTAAGGAGTCTGGATGGACGCACTCGGCATCAATGTGCTGTGCTTCTCCAAGAGGACTTGACACCTGTGATGTGGGCATCTGAGCTCTAGGTGCAGTAGGTGTTGGATGCTTCTCTACCAGTGTTTTGTCAAGGATGCTCCAGAGAGACATGAGCTATTGCTCTTCATCTTGTCCACCAGAATCCAATGGTGAGACTCTTATCGCTGGAGGCAGAGCATACTCTGGTTGTAGGACTAAAAGAAATCAATCTGGAGGTCCCCTGCTGGCTAGTGTTCAAAGGGCCAGAAGGTGCTATGTAAGCTGCTAGGAGAGAAGTCATCAGTGGTTTCACCCAGTTGTGAAGTTTGTGTGCCAAAAATACCAACCTGCCGGCAAGATGTGCCCACTGATGGCATGGTTGTTATGGGCATAGCTAACCACTTTCTGCTTCATTCTTGAGGCTTGCTCCATGTGAGTCTGTTACCATAAATCCGGTCAAAAGCCCATGGCTGAGGTGGTCACAGGTCCTATGCTTAACTGACTAGTTATAATAGTAATAAACACTATTACTTTGCCAAGGTTCCATCAAACGCTCTCAAATATCTCTACTCATGCAGGTGGCTCTCAACCTTAGTTAGAGGGCTTCTTTTTGCAGTTTTCAATGGTGACTACATAGACACACAACTGGTCAACAAGCTAAAAGTAAATGACTGTCGAGCACTCATCCATAAACGTAACATCTATGTCAAGGTCCTCGAGGCTCAGGGAAAATTATGGTAAAAATGGCGAGTTAGAGGATGTAGAAAGGGCTTTTGTGATATGACATCCTTGGGGCACGATTGTTGCTTTGTAAACTTATAGCAGCCATGGTTGTCTCTAAGACCTACCTGCAAAACCATTTCTCATGGCACGCGCTGGTAGGCTATGTGGAAGAGGTGGAGGCAGGAGGCTCATGAGTTTGAAGCTAGCCTGGGCTCAAGCCTGGCAAAATGGCTCGGTTTGCCGCCAATCCTGATGAGCTACCTGAGTTTGATCCCTCCCTCCCACAACTCACATGGCAGAAAAAGAACTGTCTCCAGTAAGTTATCTTGAGACCTCCATGTTTACACCATGGCAGGTCCTACCCAGCATTACAAATAAATGTAGTAAGATTCATACAAGATAAAGCATCCAACATTCCAGCATGGACGGGAGAGATCTTGAGGCCCCACCAACTAGCTGACTAGCTACTGACATCTAACATCTTCTGGGGGAGGGGGAGCCACTGGGGTGGGGGGAAGGTAGCCCGGGATAGGTTGCCTATGCTCTAGTCGTTTTCCCTATCTCCATGGATATACAAACATCTGAACAGCACTAATTGGATTCAATGGGCATGAAGATAGGAACTACAAGAAGTTGGAGATGGAATAATCAAGATACATTGAATACATACATGAAATTATCAAAGAATAAAAAACAAAAATCTAAGCTTTCATCTATTTCCTTATCTGTAAAGTCAGACAATAATAACACACACATCAGAGGAGACTATTGAAAGAATTCAGAGAGATTACGTAATTTATTATAAACAGCCTTATAGTGGACAGCTCTGTGTCCCAGGGAAGGACAATTTGGCCACAGGGGAGCAAGATCCTGGGGAATCGGCAAGCGCAGAGTAACCAGAACCCTGGTCCCCTGAGCCTGCGCACCATGTACTTGTAAATAATCCAAGGAACCAAAAGTACTAACCTCTAACAAGCACAGGAAAGCGGCAAACAGGGGGAAACTTCTAGAATCAGGCTGCTTGACTCAGGCCTATAGCTGAGCTTGCTGGAGCACTCACAGACGTCCCCTTCCAGGATAGTGCTCTCAGCCAAAGGCAACAAGCATGCTGGCTGCCCTGGTCCATCTGCTCCGATGAGACTCTCCCAAAGCCTGGACTCCCATTGGGTTCATTCCAAAGAATCTCTTGAAGGGCAGATAAGCAGCTCTTGAGTCGCAGCTGTAGAAATACACAGACCCAGAGGAGCACGCAAATCCGTTTGCCTGGGAGAGACTCTCAAGTGGACCGAGGAGATGGCGGACGTTGCTCCTCAACAACCTGTGTGTCCTTGTCTCACTCGGTGGCACATCCTCTTCTGTCCTCAGTGAGATCCCGACCTCTCTCTCTTCGGCTCCCCAGAGCCCTGTTCTTGCCTGGGTTCTAACTCTCCTTCATCCTTCCTTCCTCCATCTTTGGAATTAGATGCTTCATGGATTAAAAGTGTGAGCATGGAATGGAGTTCAGGAGTGGGTTTTCAGGTTTTCTCTGTTAATGAATGCTTATATGAATTAGGAAATGATGATGATCTCTCGGGGGCTTCAATTGTATATTATATATTATTTCAGACAAGATTGGGTACATTCAGGGTGGTATGGCTAGACATAATTATATGCTATTTCTAAGACCATTAAGTTGACTTTTCAGAAGAGGCATACCAAACCTAAATTTAAAATGATATTATGTATGTGTGTGACGCACACAGAGAGGGGGGCGGGCACCATGGCACCAGAGGCAGAAATTGAAAGTGCACTGTATATATCTACAGCCAACCAATTTCTCCAAAGCATAAAACAGCTTATTAGTAACAAACAAAAATCCAGATCAAACACAAATAACCCAGCTGAAAATGAGGATTCCTTAAAAGAAGAGATACAAATGATTAACAGGTGTGTAAAACATTCTAAGCATCAATAATTATCTGCAAAATAGTAATCAAAGAATATGTATCATTTTGACCCAGTCATAACAGCTCTTATAAAAAATACTGATTGAAATAAAATACTTGAAAAATACAGATTAAGAATTAGAAGTGCTGGTGGTGTGATAGAGAAAAAAAAGAGCTTTTATACATTGATAATGAGACTGGAAGTTAGTACAGCCATTATGAAAAATAGTATGGATGTTTCTTAAAACAGAATTATCACAGGACCTAGCAAGCATAAATCCCAAGGAAGTGAGATCAGTATCAGGAAACAGCTTTAGTCTCACAATTATTGCAGCATTATTTATGAAAATGAAGAGACAGAAGCAACTTGTATTGATCAACTGGTAGATAGATTTAAAAAAAAACATTTTATATACACACAGAATACTATTAAGCTACAAAAGGACAAAATCCCCTTATCTGTAACACATAAATAGAGTGGGGGGTTATTATTAGTGAAATATGCCAGTCACAGACAAATCGCTCATGGTTTCAATGATATGAAATGTAAAAATGTTTTGCCCTATAGAAGGAGAGTAGGAAATGTGGTTCCTAGGCCTGAGGGGAATAGCAAGTACATGGGGGAATGGCAAAAGGGTAATCAGAGATAATATATATATATATTTGATATTTATATAGTTAAAATTGTATATATATTATTTAATATATATTACTTAAATTTTTTTAAACTTTATTTATTTATTTATTTGCCTTGATGTTTTGCCTGGAACTAGAACTACAGACAGTTGTTAGCTGCCATGT
This sequence comes from Sigmodon hispidus, assembly GCA_004025045.1. Lineage (NCBI taxonomy): Eukaryota > Metazoa > Chordata > Mammalia > Rodentia > Cricetidae > Sigmodon > Sigmodon hispidus. The sequence goes on from PVIH01014897.1 coordinate 30,717, forward strand.
GAGTGCTGGGAATCGAACCCGGGTCCTCTGGAAGAGCAGACGGTGCTCTTAACCGCTGAGCCATCTCTCCAGCCCCTACTTAAAATTTTTTTAACATACCCAGCACATTCCCAGTCATCCCCAGCTTCCCTCTACTCCATCCCCCATCCATTTCTCAGAGAGAATAAGGACGCGCAGGGTGAGTCAATCTGTCTGGCATATCATGTTGAGGTAGGACCAAGTCCCTCCCCCCAGTATTGAGGCTGAGCAAGGTGTTCCTCTGTAGGGAATGGGCTCCAAGAAGCCAGTTCATGCACCAGGAATCAGGGCTTCAATGTTACAGCTAGATAAGAAAAATAAATGATGATTATCTATTGGATAATATGACTAGGTAATATTATACTATAAAGGGATTTTGAATATTTGCATTATGAGGACATGATATTAGAATAGATAGTTCTTGTCCTGATTTGAACATTATGCAATGTATTTATGTATCAAGCCACCACATTTTATCTCATAATATGTACATGTTTTATGTGCCAACCAATAAAATAAAAATATACAATTTCTATGTATTTAGATGCACAAAATTTTCCTTAGAGAAAACAGTAAAAGTGTGTTATAATGACTAATGTCTAGTGAGTGGTACTCAGTATCTAGTAATGGGCCTATGTTTTGAAGTTTATTCTTGCATTGAATGGATCCCAGTGTAGGGGTAATTCAGATTATCACTGCTCTTTAAAAAGGATCATAAGAAGTAAAAGATTCTTTGGTCCAGACAACCAATACTTCAGTTATTGGAACAATATGGTATATGATGTTTGTGTCTTATTAGAATTTCTCTTACTGTAGAGAAACACCAGGTTCAAAGTAAGATGGGGAGGAAAGATTTGTTTGTTGTTTTTTTTTTTTTCTTACACTTCCACATTATAGAACAGTACATATTGTAGGTAGCCAGGCCAAGAACTCAAGCAGGGCAGGAATCTAGAGGCAGGAGCTGGTGCAGAGGCCATGGAGGGATGCTACTTTCTGGCTTGCTCCTCATGGCTTACTCAGCTTGCTTTCTTATAGAACCCAGGACCACCAGCCCAGAGTAAGCTAGACCCTCTCCTAATGGATGGGGGGATAGGGTGGGGGGAAGCTACAGTAGGACTGAGAATGTGCTGGGAATGTTTTCAAAAATTTAAATCTTAATTAGCGGTTGTTAATTAGTATTAATGAGTATTAATTAACAACCGCTAATTAAGGAAATACCTGTTGCCCTATAGCCCTTTTTAGGAGCCCAATTTGAAGGAAGCATTTTCTCTAGCGGGGCTCCCTCCTCCCCAATAATTCTAGCTTGCGTCAAGTTGACATAAACTACCCAGTACTCCTTGTGAGTCTAGAAAGAGGTAATGTTAGAACTATTAATATTGTGTAATGGTTGGATTTATCTGTCAACTTGACACAGTCTAGAATCTCACAAGAGTCTCCATGAGGTCTATCTAGATCAAGTTAACCTGTAGGATTGCCTGTGGGTGAGGGTCTTGATTACCTTAATCAAAGTAGGAAAACCTGCCCACTGTGGGTGCTACCATTCCCTATGCAAGGGATTCTGGACTGCATCCAAGTGGAGAAAGCCAACTGAGCCTTAACATGCATTCTTTCCTTCACTAAGGATGCAGTGTGACCAGATGTCTTGAGTTCCTGTGACTGCCTGAAATGACACATAGTAACCTGGACCTATGACACAGCGTAAATTTTCTTTCCTCTAAATTTTTTAGGATATTTTATCACAGCAACAACAAAAAACTAAGACTGATTTTTTTAAAATGATATTTAAGTGGAGATGCTCAAGTTACCTTGTGTGCACTGTGTCCTAAGCCAATCTTGAAATTATGATCATCCTACCTCCATTTCTTGACTAACCCAGAAGCAAAAAGACACTTTAAACTCAAATTTGTAAAAAATGATCTAAGAAGGTTCAAAAGATGCTAGGATTATAGATACATAATAAAGTAGGATTTTTTTTTATCCACTTTTGCCTCAATTGTGCAGTTCCTCTAGTCAATGAAACTTAGGCTATGGTGAAACTGAGAAAACTTTAAAAATTCCAATGGTCATTAAATAGATACTGTCTTTCAGGGTGTGTGTGTGTGTGTGTGTGTGTGTGTGTGTGTGTGTGTGTGTGTGTGCTGCTGGAAGTGGAAGCCACCCAGGCTGTGCTATTCTTACCTCAGCTAGCCAAACCACACCACTAGGCATCCATATTCTTTACCGGCCAAAAGGAGGCAAAGAGCAGTCTAAGGCCAGTCATGTGAAATTCTGAAATTTGTAATAACTTGCAATAATTACTGCATCATTTTCCCTGTATGAAAACAGTCTAGACCCAAATATATTTCTTTGTCCTTAAAAATGAGTTGGCACGGGCTGGAGAGATGGCTCAACGGTTAAGAGCACCGTCTGCTCTTCCAGAGGACCGGGGTTCGATTCCCAGCACCCACATGGCAGCTAACAACTGTCTGTAGTTCCAGTTCCAGGCAAACACCAAGGCAAATAAATAAAGTTGTTTTTTTTTTTTTAAAAAAAAAAAATGAGTTGGCACAAGACTCTCACAGGCTTGAGTCTTGCTGCATCATCTATTCAGCAAAAATGCACTATAGACAGCATCTGGGTTGGAAAAGTCTACCAAGCCTGCTTAGGGTCCCATGTCTTCTGGGATAACAATATGTCAGACCTCTGGAGTCAGCAGTGTATCCTAGCAGATAAATACCAATGAAGGGGGACCACTGTTTTCATGGAGTTTTCAGTGACTTTCCATTGAACTATGGGAATTTTTCTCAGTTGACTCTGACCGAATCATAACCCAGAGGTCCTGACCACACCATCTCTTAAGATTCCATTCATTCCTGGCAGACTCTGCTGGCTTAACTTCATTTACCTTCAGTGTCTTGCTGTTACATGGAGGCAGTTTTATGCTGTGAGCGGTGCCTAATGGGTATTAAAGGAACAGCATCTACAACCTGCATTTATAATGGTTTCTCTTTTTCCAGTATTCATTGTGTCAGGCATTTTAAAAATAGCTTCTTTTCATTGATTCCTTACATGCCTGGGTGAGGTTTGCAGAACCAAGTTCCAAAGTAACAATGAACAGCTTATTCAGAGGCATACAACCAGGTATGAGATGAGGAGACTACACCTAAGCATTTGAGTCTGTGCTTCTAACCACTAAGCTATTCTGTATGCATATACAGAGGCAGATATTCCAAACTCAGAGGCACCTTAGACATCACAGATCACCCCGAATTTTGCAGCTGAACAAACAGACTCAGTGCAATGGTGGAAATTACCTGTTGACAGAGCCAAGAATTCAAGCCATGCCATTCTCTTCACACCAGAGCTCAACACTCTGTTGGAATGCTTTTAGTTTCTGCATCACCTTGAGAAGAATCTCAAGCTAAAAAATAAAATGCATGTGTTATGCCCTGCCCTCTAAAGAATTTTTATTTGGGTAAACATAAAATCATTTCTATTAATTTTCTGTAATATTATGACTTCCCAATTTTCTCCCCTTTTAAGTAGAGGATTTAAGAGTATGTTTGTGGCTGGGGATGTTTAAAGGCTCAGTTGGCAGTGTGCATGCATACCACGCACAAAGCCCTAGAACAGCACAAATGAGGTATAGTAGTGCACACCTGTATTTCTAGTACTTGAGAAATGAAGGCAGAAGAATCAGAAGTTCAAGGTCATCCTTTGCTACATAATGAATTTGAGGCTAGGATTTCATGAGACCTGCATTGAGTATTTTATTTATTTGCTTATTTTTGGTCCTTCAAGACAGGGTTTCTCTGGGTAGCCCTAGCTGTTATAGAACTAGCTCTATATATCAGACTAGGCTCAAACTTACATTTTGGCCTGCCTCCCAGTGCTAGGACTAAAGGCGTGTGCCACTATACCCAATGTAGTGAGTATTTTAAGTTTACTGCCAAAATTAATGTCCCATACATGACATGATTACACACACACACACTCTCACAACTTCACCCAGTATAACATGAAAGCACCAGAGAGGGATATTTGACGAGCCATCAGGGACATATTATTGTGTTTCCAAGTCCAGAGTTTACATTAGGGTTCGCTCTTGTTTTTATATATTCTGTGTGTTAGTATTTTGCACATGGAAGGATAGAACACACTGACACACTGCCAGGAGGCCATGTTGAGTTTATTGGGGTCTGAATTTCCAGGGAACAGGCGGGGGAGGGGAGGAAGGAAAGAGAGAGAACAGAGAAGAGAGGAAGGGAGAAGGGTAGAAGAGAGGGGTCCCTGTTATTGTCTCTTTAAAGGGTGACCATGTAGACACGCCCCAGGCATGAGAGCGCACCGGCAGGGTGTGCGTGCGTGTGTGCGTGCGTGCGTGCGTGCGTGTGTGCGTGCGTGTTCTGCAGGCGGGGGCATGGCCTAAACATGGCAGTCTCATGGCCACAACCAGGAGGCAAGCTGGGGTGATGTTTACATGCTAACGCTGTGAGTGTGTGTGTCTAACTGTTGTAGTATTGTGGAATAGTTCTTACTACTCTAAGAATCCTGTCTTTTCTACCTGTTTATCCTTCCCTCTCCCCTAAAAATCCCTGCCAGTCTCTAATGTCCTTATATATGAATAGTTTCTTGACTATTCTGTAATGAGGTTCACAGTGTGTTGCTTTTTTTTTTTTTTTAAACTGGCTTTCTTGCTCTGTACTATGCATTTCAGGTTGCTCTCTTTCTTTGTATAGATGGATAGCACATTTTTTTTCCTGAACTGAATATACTATGCAATACCAATTTGCTTGTTCATTTGCCTCCTACAGGACATCTTGATTGCTTTTGAGCTTTGACATTTGTAAATGATGTTGCCATAAACATGCATGTACAAGTGTCTATGTAAACATGGGGTTTCTTCTCCTCTGGGTCAACACTAAGGCCCACAACTATTGGAACACATTTCAAGAACAGATTAATCTCATAAAAACAAAACTGCCAAACCCTTTTCTAAGACACCTGTACGCTGCTTCCCCAGCCCTGCCATGAATAGGATCTTATCACCCACCTCCTAGTCAGCGCTTCACGTCAGTGTTTTGGATATTAGCCAGTCTCCAAGGTGTGTAGTGGTACATAGTTATTGCTTAATTTCCAATCCTCTAACAGTATCAACAGCTTCTATATGCCTACCTGCTGTCCATTTGTATGCTGTTTGGTGAAGTATATTTTGATAATGAGCTGATTTTTCTGGTGTTGTATTTGTTGGCTTGTTGGACATGGGTTTCTCAGTATTACTCAGGCTGGTATGAAGCTTCTAGGTTAAAATGTTCCTTCTGCCTCAGCCTCTTGAGAGGCAGGGACTCAGCTGCATGCCAATAGGGCTGTTTTTACTCTGTGTATTTTTTATATAATATTTTTATTCATCTTTAAGAATTCCATATGGTGTATTTTGATTATATTCACTCCTGTTCTTCTTTCTCACTCTCCCTGAGACCCAGCCCGCCTTCCTTTCTCACTGTCTCCAAACTTTGTGCCCTTATTTTTTAAAACAGGATTGTTCACTACTTCTTTTTAAGGGTCTTAAAAAATGGCCTGGGGGGGGGGGCTGGAGAGATGGCTCAGCGGTTAAGAGCACCGTCTGCTCTTCCAGAGGACCCTGGTTCGATTCCCAGCACCCACATGGCTTCTTTTTATTTATTTATTTATTTTTCTTTTTTAAACTTTATTTATTTATCTGCCTTGGTGTTTGCCTGGAACTGGAACTACAGACAGTTGTTAGCTGCCATGTGGGTGCTGGGAATCGAACCCGGGTCCTCTGGAAGAGCAGACGGCGCTCTTAACCGCTGAGCCATCTCTCCAGCCCCTTCTAACAACTGTCTGTAGTTCCAGTTCCAGGCAAACACCAAGGCAAATAAATAAATAAAGTTTTAAAAAAAATAAAAATAAAAAATAAAAAAAAATGGCCTAGGGATGGCGAGATGGCTTAGCTATTAAGAGTTTATACAGGACTAAGTTCAGTTCCCAGAACCCATTTCACATGGCTCAGGATTACTTATAACTTCTAGTGCCTTCTTCTAGATGGAAGGCACACTCCTGGGTGAGTGTGCATGTACACACACGCATACACACACACCCCAAACTTAAAAGCTTGGGACAGGAAAGATGGTTCAGCAGGTAAGAGCCCTGGATGCTCTTCAGAGGTCCTGATTTGATGCCTAATACTCCCATGGTAACTTGCCGCTGTCTGGAACTCCAGACCCAGAGGATCCCACTTCTGGCCTGTTTGGTACATGCTTATGGTACATGCAAGCTAAAAACTCACACACAAAATAAATCTTTTTAAAAACTGTTTTGACCCCTTCAAAAAAGAGGTCCATTCTGATGACAAATTTGTTTCTGTTGTTGCTTTTTATCCTCTGGAAGCTAAAGAAGTTCCAAGAAGTATTTTAAAAAAAAATGTTTAACCAACATTTCCTCCACTTATCAAACACTGTCTTCCAGCTGTGGTTTCTAATCATTAATCATCTATTATGTGGTTCCTGTTGTCTTATGCCACCCACTCTACTTTCCCTGGAGATGGAGGAGATGACCAGCCGAAGCTTCGTCTGCCCACTCAGCTCTGGTTTCCATTTCCTGGCCTCACTGTGAGCAGTTTGCTTTATACCCCATCTGCTATCAAGGACAAAGTTTCTATTCTTCCCAGGTAGTTTCCCCAAAGTGGCACTGGCCATATTATTCCCCACACACAACCCCACCCCCACCCCCGCCTCTGTTAGGATTCTGTTCTAGCCTCTGAAGCCACGCCCTGCCCTGAGTTCTGAGTCAAGCCCCATTAAAGAAGAATTTCCACGCCCACCCACATACACACTTTCTCTCTCTCTCTCTCTCTCTCTCTCTCTCTCTCTCTCTCTCTCTCTCTCTCTGGCTTCTTCCCCCCAGAATCACTTTCTATCCCGTCCTCCTCCTGCTCTTCTCTCTTTTCTATATTTTGTTGTAATAATAAAATCCTTCTATGTAGAAGCAGTATAAGTGCCTCCTACATCCATGGGACACGAGGCCTCTCTATTCATAGACATCTGGCAGCTTTACCAGGTACATGTGTTATCTTATCATGCCAGATCAGACATGACTTCAACACTCCCTCCCTCCCTTCCTTCCTTTCTTCTTTCCTTCTTCCCTCCTTCCTTCCTTCCTTTGTTCCTCCCTCCCACCCTTTATTCCTTTTATTATTTTCCCGACAGGGTCTCACACCGTAACCCTGGCTTGGAACTCACAGTGTAGCCCAGGCTGGCCCCACACTCACAACAGTCCTCTTACTCAGCCTCCCGAGTGCTAGGGTCGCAGATGTGAGCCAGCACTCCGGGATTTCCTCTCTTGTGTGCTGTATTAGAGATGGGCAATGGGCTGGAAATGGCTGCATGGGGTGGGAAGAGTTTGGTTGCTGCCATGAAATAAATCTCCCTTATCCATCCTGAGCCTCAAGGGAAGTGCACAAGAGACCATGGGTGATTATGAAGATAAATATAGAATGTGGAAAGGGGTAACTGTAGCCTAGAATGGAATACTCATGTGCGTCTCCCTGTACCACTATTTACAAATATGGTCAGAGGCCTTCATTAAAAAACAAACAAACAAAACCACCTTAATTCTCGTCTTCAATTAACGACCCAGTCTTTGCTCCTGGTCCCTCTACCATTACCAGCTTTTTGAGAAATTATTCTCACTGCAGATCCTTTCTTTCAACAAATTTTGTCTGCCAATTATTGCACTCCAACTAGGAAATACCTTGGCTGGTTTCAGCACTCTCTCAAGTGCTCGATTTAGTAGATAACTGGAAACCCGCTTCACCTAGACATTAACTAGCAGCTGGCACACAGAGCTCAGGCGCCTGCTTGTTTCTGCTTCTGACCTCTCTGAATATTCGTTTCAGGCATAGAGTCGTTAGACAACTGGCTCTGGGTCACGTAGCTACTTAAAAGGCCCTGCATTAAGCATCACTGGCATAGAAAAAATTGTTTCCTGCTTTTAAAATGCTAAAATTTTAATCAAAGAGACAGATGCATAAGCCTTCATGGGTAGGGGAGGATGGTATAGCAGGATCTTTCACAAAGCAAGCATTCTACTATTGAACTTTATCTTTAAAGTATAGTCTTGGTTATCTTTATAGTAAACCAGGTGACTGTAGCTGTGTGGGATTATACTAGGTCTTTTATTCTATCTCACTGGTCATTCTGGGTGTTTCTCCCAACAGCATTTACGTAGGAATGTAAATTAGTTCAACCACTGGAGACATCAGTATAGAGGGTCTTCAAACAAAACTCTGAGCAAGGGCTGGAAGATAGCATAGGCAGAAAGGCTTTACTGCATGAGCATGAGTTAGATCTGCGGCATTCACATAGAAGCCAGTCCTGCCAGCATACACTTGTAGTCTCAACATACAGAGATAGACAAGAGGTGACCTGTGGCTTCTTGGTAGCTGGCCTAGATTAATCTGCATGTCCGAGGTCCCTGTGAGTGCCTGACTAGAAAAAAATTAAGAAGGATGATTCCTGATCAATGACCCAGGAATTTGATATCTGGTCTCAACACATACATGCAAAGATATACATGTACACCTGATATACATTTTTCTGTATACACATGATCACACACACACACACCTTCCCCCCTGCAAAACAAAACAAAACAACAAGAAAAAAAACCCTAAAAGTAGAACTAGCCTATAAACCAGTCATATCACTTCCAGATATTTCCCCCAGTGTGATGGCTTCTCTTGGTTGTCAACTTGACTATATTGGGAATAAATTAAAATAAAAAAATAGAGGGGACATTTGTGAGAGGGTCTCTGTTTGAAGTAGATGAATTCCACTTCTAGTCCAGACATTTGAGGTAGGAAGGCACATACCTTTAATTCAGATCTTAAGGCTGGAAGACACAGGCCTTTAATCCAAATCTTGAAGTGTGAACACATACCTTTAATATGGGCCATATCTTCTGCTGGAAGTCTATATAAGGACACAGAAGAAGGAAGCTTTTATTCTTTGCCTGCTTGCCTTTGCTTTACTGACGCATCCATCCTTCAATGGTATTAAAGCCTACTTTTTCAGTTATGCAGAAGACCAGCAAAGACACCAGCCTGTGGGTCTGAGAAACTACTAGATAGATTCTTCGACTTTCCATTCACAGCTAGTCATTGTTGGATTAGTTGGACTGCAGCTGATAAGTCACTTCAATAAATCCTAGATATTTACCACCCCCCTCTGTGTGTGTGTGTGTGTGTGTGTGTGTGTGTAAAGGTTCATTCTATAAGTTCTGTGAGTCTAGAGAAACCTAACTGATACACCCCAATAGCCCCAAGTCAATATATCATAAAGATGTATGGGAGAGATAAAGTAAAGATACTGCCAATACTCCTGCTCCGTTCGTTATTTTTTTTTTGTAAAACTTTATTTATTTATTTATTTGCCTTGGTGTTTGCCTGGAACTGGAACTACAGACAGTTGTTAGCTGCCATGTGGGTGCTGGGAATCGAACCCGGGACCTCTGGAAGAGCAGACAGTGCTCTTAACCGCTGAGCCATCTCTCCAGCCCCTCCGTTCGTTATTAAGGAAGGTTTTTATTGTAGATGACAAAGAGTGAGACCAGCCAGAAGAGTCTGATAGAGTCCATAGCAGAGAGAAAGAAAAGCAGACTGGACAGAGTCAGGGCCATCTTCAAGAGAATAGGGAATAGTGGAGCGAACAGTGGGGGAGATAGAGGGGGTGACAATGGGGAATAAAAGGGGAGCAGCGGACCTAGGAAGGCCAGGGTGGGCTCTTTGAAATGTCTCACAGGTACTATGACTAGGCACTGAGGGAGCCCGGAGGTTGCACAAGCTTTGATATGCTGCCACAGACATATGTCAATGGCTCTGTTCCCTTCTACCAGAGGAAGGGGAAATGACTCCTTTTGGTAGATAGTAACCAGTTTCTCAAGTTTCTAAGAAATTCTGACCTTTTTTAGTAATTTTTTTACTTAAAAGTGTTTTTCTTACATACCAACCACTGCTAACCTCCCTTCCCTCAGTCTCCTCCCCACTTCAGCCTTTCTCCACCCCATCCCCATCCACTCCTCAGAGAGGGTAAGGACTCCCAGGGGAGTCAATACAGTCTGCCATATCCAGGTGAGGCAGGACCAAGCCCCTCCCCCCAGTATCAAGACTGTTCTGAATGCCAGAAATCCTCCCATAGTCCAGTTTGAGCTGAGACTAGACTCAATTTTGGACCAGTCACTGGGCCTGCCCTTTTGTGTGTGTGGAGGGGGTGGTACCCTTTGGAACTTACAAGAGATACTTGCCCAGAGATGTTTACTGTAGTAATAGATAAGTTAATAGGTAAGTTAGGGGACCAATCTAGATGCCTACTAAGGAATGGATTTTTATTAAATGTGTTATAATTACACAGTGGAAAATTTTCAGCCAGAAAGAAGAACAAAATTATGTCATCTGCAGGAAAATGGATACAACTGGAGATAATCACATTAAGCAAATCAAGTCAGTCTTAGAAAGACAAATATTGCATGTTTTTTCTCCTTTGTGAGGCCTGGATTTTAATTTTTTTTTTCTCCCTACACTTTGACCAGTTGTGAGTCTCTGTATTAATCTCCATCTGTTGTAAAAGTAAGCTTCTACAAGCTTCTCTGGTATGGGTTGAGAGCTACACCCATCTTCAGGTATAAAGATAAGTATGTACGGGGCAGTTTAATACTGTGTCCACTTAGCAAAATAATAGCAGTACCCACCCCACCCCCAGCTTATGACCTACTCAGCCTTGGTTTCTTGGCCCAGTTAACAGTGTTAGACATGAGCTCCATCTTGTAGAGCAGGCCATAAGTGCTATCAGAAAGCAATCGATTACTCCTGTGACACTTAAGACATATTGCACCAATGGGCACCGCTTGCCAGGACGGTTGTTATTGTAGCTCACAGGGTTTATAGCACAATGGCATTCACTGTTAGCTGTTCTTTCATGTACCCTTTCCTTACCATGTCCTACTATCCCTTTGCTCACTTAACCCTTTCTGCTCCACCATTCTCACCCCACCCTCCTCATACCACCTGTGTTTCATATGTGGTTCATACCACTAGCTAACTTCTTTTGAGGTCCTAAATTTTTAAACAGATATTTAAAGTCATGTAGGATAAGAAAATGGATGCAGCACTACCCATAGGAACAAATAGGACTAATGCAGGGGGTAGGAGGGGGGGTGGAAAGGAGAAAGATGGCAGTGAGATGGAGGGAGAAAATGCCAGAGTCCATCATTTACTAGCATGAAAATGTGCTTATGTAACCCAGTACCGTGTGCAATGAACATGCAACAACTCACACATAACAAACTCAAGACACCAGCTATGATGGAACATTTCAGGAATCGGAGACAGGAGCATTGCTAATTTTAGACAAGTGTGCGCTACAGAGCAAGGTCCTGTAACCCTTGAGGGTAAGCATCCAAACAAGCATTATCATCCTGAGGAAACACAGAGTAGTCAAGCCAAAGTAGCCTTCAGTCCTGGCTTCTCAGGGAGCAATCTCATCCACAACAAACAAAACTTAAAACCAATCAGACAGACACATCACAATGGGAATCCCATCAGGTACACCATTTGCTCAATTATAAAAGTAAGTTGGAATCTAAAACTTATGAGTTTGAGCCAGACATAGTAGTAGGACAGGCCTCTCTTTTCAACAGAGTGATGAACACAGGAGAATCAAGAGTTCAAGGCCAGCCTTGGTTGATACCCAACTTGACTACATGAGACCCGTATTGTTTCTGATAAACTAAAAATCTACTTTCAGTGTCTGGTAAAGGGATTATTTAAGTACCATTTATGTATATAACTTAAGCCACCATGTGGGTGCTGGGAATCAAACCTAGGTCCTCTAGAAGAGCATTAAGAAAACTCTTAGCCACTGTACCATCTCTTGAACCACACAACACCCCTACAACTTTAATATGTATTTTGGTTTCATTCATTCCCGACATTTTTTGTCTTCATTAACATGGTAGAAATGAATTCAGGCATGAAAAAAAGTCATAGATTTTGGGCAGTTAAGCCTGATTCATAGAAATAGAAAAGCAGAAATAAAAATGTTCTGAGATTATCTGAGATCCCCTATGATAATGTGGTGGTCAGATGTCAAGTTGATACAAACCAAAGTCACCTGGGAAGAAAAAAACCTCAGTTGAGAAGTTGCCTCCATCAAACTGGCCTGTAGATGTGTCTTCAGAATATTTTCTTCATTAATGACTAATATGGGCAGACCCAAGCCACAGTGCCACCCCTGGGCTGGAGGTCCTGGATTATATAAGAAAGCAGGTTAAACAAGCCATGAGGAGCAAGCCAGTAAGCAGCACCCCTCCATGGCCTCTGTTTCAGTCCCTGCTTCCAGATTCCTATCTTGCCTTGGCTTCCTTCCATGGTGAACTTGTGAGAACTTTTTCTTTTTGGAGTTCTTTTTGTCAGTGTTTTCACAGTTTAAGGCTGATATATACAGTTCAGGTCGACAATCAATAGTATTTCCTTCCCCGCAGACTGAGACTCAGAATAAAGGCTTTTGTGTATTCACCAGCAGGGATTTTGTTCACTCACTGATAACTTGACACAGTAGGTTTTCCTTATTCATCTTTGAATTCTTCTCATTCCCCTCAAACACACATTTACATATAACTGACTCTTACACCATATTAACAGGGTTGTAAGCCTGCCAACTTGTCACCAAAGAGTTTGGCTGGCCCTGCCAAGTGCTCCAACCAACACTCACTTAGGTGACAGAATTCTTTCATTCTGTAAGCTCTCCTCTCTCGAAGGGTGACTAAGCCCCACAATATTCCTTCCTTTAATGGGACAATTTCAGATGATGGCCTTATTCTTTTGGTGTTTATAAATTCATGCAGTCTTTTTTTTTTAACTTTATTTATTTATTTATTTATTTATTTATTTATTTATTTGCCTTGGTGTTTGCCTGGAACTGGAGCTACAGACAGTTGTTAGCTGCCATGTGGGTGCTGGGAATCGAACCCGGGTCCTCTGGAAGAGCAGACGGTGCTCTTAACCACTGAGCCATCTCTCCAGCCCCATTCATGCAGTCTTTTCCTCTGAGGAATAGAGTTTCAAGAGGTTCCCTGACTCTGGAACACTGTAGTTCTCTTCACCAAGACCCTCTTCTTGTGATCCAGACGGACTGGTTACTTTCCAGTGGTCGTCTTCTGATTACAGCCTTTCCTTTCCTTCCTATGTTCACTACTCATCCTTCTGGCTCACATCTGTTCTCCCACATCTGGACTTCTGAGGCACTTCTGGTAATGCTATTTCATAACACCATGAACACTGATATCATTAATAAACACTAACCGTGTGCTGTGTCTATAATTCTCATCCTCTATGAGGGCTGTCAATTATAGATCCAAGGGACACACCTCAAGTCCTCTATAAGCTGCCACTATAGGCCTTTCATCACACTTGGCATATAGGAGCTCAAGAAGCAGACATTATTGTTGTCATAATTATGGGAACAAGCATATTATGGAGTTAATATTTGCACCTGATGCCTGGTTCACCAAGTGTGTGTTTATAAAGTAACCAATAAATCGAACAAATAATGAATGATTGTTAGGACTCTCATGAGACAACCTGAACAGCTTGCTACAGGCTGATGAAACTAACATCACAGGACCTATAAGTAAAGTACACAAGTCACAAAGATAAAGCTGTGAGTCTCTGAGGTCCAGCAGATGTATGGTACCAGCCACAGCTTGAAGAATTTCTTTTTCGTTTGTGACTGTGTTTGAAAGAGAGCATGGCTCTAGACACAGGCCAAAAATCTACAACCCCCCCCTTAAATCAGAGGAACTTATAATTATAAAAGAGACTCCTGGGATAGGGGTTGTAGCTTGTCTAGAATATGTAATGTCCTGGAGTCAATCCTGGATATTGTATCACTACTACAATCATCAGTAGACAAGGACCCAGTGATGAAGCAATGTGAAGTCTCCCTAATTCACAGACAGAATTGAAGCTTGGAACTATGATACTCACACAGACCCAGAGATGAGGTGCAAAGGCTCTGGGATTTAGTGATGGCTCTTTAGGAAGCAGCCTGAGCTATAAACTCTAGTGAGAGGTAACAGGGCCAGTGACAAGGGTGACATTTGGACTCCAGCCTTGGCCAATGTTAAGTTTCAGAGAAGACTGTTCACTAATAGAGACTTGGATGTGTAGAAAAAAGACAGAATTAAATAAGTGAGAGTAATATAAACAACTACTAATTCAATTTGGGGTCTTATTTAGGCAGGAATGATGGCAAGGTTAAGATCTGAAGACTGCTCTAATACTTAAGTTTGGGCTGAACTTGCCAGCTGTGGAGCTCTTGGTAGGGTGTTGAGTCTGGTATTTTAGCATACATTACAGCTTCTTAGCTTACAGTGTGGCAGACTTTAGGATGGCAGTTTCTGTGGGTGGTGAAACACTGAGCATAGGTTTGTTTGATTCATAATAAAACCTCACCACTTGCTCGTTCATATTTTTTGACTTCTGTGTCTTCAGATACCAGCTGTTGATCTTATAGTTTTATGATTTGTTTGTAGTTATTTGGATTAAATTTTCCATAAGGGATTTTTGTTTGTTATTCGCTTGTTTTGTGGTTCATGTTACAGCAAACTCATAAATCACTCAAGGAATCGTCTCCTAATTGACTTTCTTCTACAATACTCCCACCAAGTGGCCATCTGGACTGTACCTGGTCATAATGAAGGCCTGAGATGTCATCTCTTGCTAACATCCTAATTCATCTTTTGACACAGTCTATTGGAGATAATTGTCCTAGTCTCTATCCATTATCTTCACCCCTCTCCTTGGAATAGATGGAACAAATTAAGACCTTTTATCTATGACCCCTTTTGAAATCAAGGTCAAGTACAATCCTTTCCTGGTTCATTTGCTTTGTTTTGCTATATACATGCTCCCATAATTTTCAACTCTTGTTAGATATTCCTCTTGACAGCTTCTTCCTTTCTTTTGCACATAGTTAAGACAATATACCTGCAATAGATCCTACCTAGAGATAGATGTGTGCACATAAGCACAGAACAGAGTAAGACAATCATGTCTTTTGTGTTCTAGACACTAGAGCACAACCTAAGACAATATTAACTTTTTGAGGGCAGTCACTTATATTAGCCTTATAACTAAGTGAACATTCCTAAGTGCCATGTATAATACTATTAAACCAGTATGTATTATGTAGTCATTTGGGAAGGAGGCAGATAGAATAGCTTGTTTACCATCTTGATATGTCCTGAATTTGAGATCTCAATATCCTAACGTGTTTGGATCCCTGATGATACATAAGCTTTCATTTTCTAGGCAAAATTATAGACAAATGAATGATGGATCATTGGCTAGATTTTAGCTTAGGCTAGTCAAGTTTTGCTTTATTGAATGGTCTCAGACTTGTAGTCTTCTTCAAAATTATTCATCTTTCAATTAATTTGTTTTTATCACCAGAAGAATTGGCATAAAGATTATAAATGAGTTGGTTTAAAGCCATCTATCACCCAGGGAAAAAAATAAGCATAAATATCTACTCCATTAAAGATAAAATGTTGATAAGTGCCGGTGGACAGATTCCATCCAGATACACTTCCATTAATTAAAATGGTGAGTATTACACTGCATAGATTATGAAATACCTTTAAATGTAGTGTGCTTGATTCCTTCAAATCAAAAAAGTTGAGTATTAATCTTATCTTTCCAAGAAAATTTAAGATAGAGACACATAATGACTTATCTATAGTTTCACAGCAAGAAACAGGTTACAAGAGGGCCCTTGGATATTGTACAATCCTTCTCTCCATGTTTTTCCAATAAAATAAGAATGAGTTCTTGGCTTGAGACATTAATATTTAAAGTTATCCTCTTAGTGGTATATAACATGATATAGTTGCACTTGCAAACCACATTTTAAAAAGGGTCTCACTTCCTGCTCCTCCAGTCACAGTATCATAGGATCTATGATTATTCTAATGCTTTTATCTGATAATTTATGACATACCAAATAATTCTACTCAATGTAGAAGTTAGACCTATTAGTAAAGCCCAATTTAAAACCTGTTTATGTTCCCAGTCTGGTGTTCTTTCTCTTCAACTCCATCTCAAAATACAAATAGGTCTTTTATATTATTATTTCTCAAAATACAAGCAAGAAGCTGTGTTACCTATAGTAAGAGGTCAGGTGTAAATTCTCTCTAACTCAGAAGCAGCTTTGGATAAGGATCCTTCCAAGTTCACAGTCTAAGGGATGTGGCCCAGGAGACTAATCAAAGGCAATCCATGTTTACTTCTGAGTGAAGAGTTGGTCACATGAAGTAGCATAAGGGTGTGGACTACCTCATGACTCCCATATCATAGTCACTGGGGTTACTTAAGGACTCAGACTGCCTCTGTATCAAATATCATTTACAAAGATGTGAAGAATCTTGTTCAAGGGAAACAGCTATAAATCTCCCAGAGCTAAGAGTCGTCTTTTGATAAAGCAAAGCAAATAAGCTATTGAGTTAATATGCATAAAAAAGGAGCTGGTCAGTGATGAGTATTTACATAATACTGAAAGCTATGTTTAATTTGACTCAGCAATAATTTCCATCAAGCATGTAGATTCAAAGACATGCTATATATCTAGCTGTAAGAAACACAACAGTACATGCAGTGGCAATATAAAATTGAAAATTTGAACCTAAAGGATTCAGGGAGGCTTTACCATAGAGGAAACACTTGTCTCTAAATTTTAAATGGAAATTATTTGAGCAAAGAAGGTGCCAAACAAAGGTGGACATTTGGAATACTCCAATGTATTCTGCCAGACATAGACAATAGTGGGGCCCTCAGTAAGTCTACATAGGTACAATAGCAACAAAAACAATGAAATAAGTCCTATCAAGAAAATAGCTTTCATTCTACAGCAAGGAATATAGACTGGAGATAAAACAGCCCAGGAATGTGAACATATACACTTGCTTAAAACTGGATCACCTTGAATCTTATCTTCAATTATGACCACAGCATAAGATGAGCCAAATGATGCCATATTCTGTTTCTTCCTAAACCAATGGATAGCTCTGGAACCAAGGTCAAGAGCAAGTTGAAGTAAGAAGAAAAACTGAGTGAGCTGGTCCAAATAGTACAGGAAACCATGAGTCTATATAAAAAGAGGAGCCATTGTAAGACATAGGGTGCATATGATGGTTACAGGAGCCGTTGAAAGACAATGGGTGTACGTGATGGTCAGTTCTGTTAATGACATAATCTAGAGCCATCTGGGGAGAGAGTCTCAATGAAGATTTTTCTAGATTCTATGAGGGACCTGTTAAAATTGGATTGAGGTATGAAGGCCTACCCTGAATGTGGATGGCAGCAAAGGGGTCACAGACTGTTTAAAAAGGTGACATTGAGTAAAAAGTTGATAGAGAGGCTCTCAAGGGCATTGAAGCTTCATGGAGCTGTTGTTTTAATAGTCTGGTAGTCAAATGTAAGGCAACAAGACAGACTTGTTACAGTTGTGGCCCTGTAGAACCACACAGAGATCTCTTTGCCTCCTCAGAAAGAGAGGGGTTAATGCTTACACTCAGCTGGCTTCCTCCTTTTTATGCAGTCTATATCCCAGGACTAGGGATGATGTTGTCTTTCTTTTGGGGTGAGTGCCCCCCATCAACCTGATATGGATGATCCCTCACAGGCATACCCAAAGGCTTGTCTTCTAGGTGACTCTAGATCCTATCAAGTTGACTATCATTATTAGTCATCATAGCAAGCCAGAGAAAAGTTCACTTGAGACATCCTGATTTGGCAATGAAGCCTCTTCTAGTAGACCTTCAGAGACTTCCCTTTCCTAGGCTGGAAACAATGGCCTCCTTTTACCAAGCAATACATGGTTATTTTCCTCAATTCAGGGAAGTCCCATTTAAATGAGGCTTTAATGGAGTTTATGATCACATGTCAAGGAAATAGCACACCCGACAGAGTTCTTGGTCTGGTTAATTCCCTGAAGCAAAGAGGAAAGCTTACATTTGAGGCACTTGCTATTGCCACTCAGAAGTGGGCAGAGCAGGCATTCGGTCGTGCAAGTTTCACAGGGAACATCAAATATAATAGTGGGGGAGGTGTTCTAGGATGCATATCCTACAAACCCTGCTTTTCCTCAAAGACAGAAAAACTCACTCTCTCCCGACTTCTACAAGAGGTTTTGTTTTTGTTTTTCCTTTTGAATCTTAAAAAGTCCCAGGCAAAGGTAGTCCTGCTCTGAAGCTGCTTGGTGCAGTAGAGAGATTGTCAGTATGGTTTCTTGGAGTTGTAAAAAAAAAAAATCTCAGTGCTGTGGATGGGCTCAATTCCTCCCTCAAGGTATCAAGGCAAAGCCAGCCAATTTAAGGAGGGCAGGGTAAACCTGACCACCTCTACAATGGAAGTGGCCAAGGGGTGGTGCATCTAAAGCTGGGAACTGCTTTGCTTGGATGCTGAGACCAAGCTATACCCTACTCTAGGTTGTTTCATATTATATAAAACAATGTTATTTTTTTAAGAGGTGGTTAATTCACTGTTCTAGATAGTGGTTCTCGACCTATGGAATGAGATCCTCCCCCCATCCCATGGGGGGGCACATGACTCTTTCACTAGGGTTGGATATCAGATATTCTGCATATCAGATATTTCCATTATGATTCATAACAGTAGCAAAATCACAGTTATGAAGTAGCAACACAAATGATTTTATGATTGAGGGTCACCACAACATGAGGAACTGTATTAAAGGGTTGCAGCATTAGGAAGGTTGAAAGCCACTGCTCCAGAAGATTCCATTTTACAAGCAGTTTTTTGTTTCATTTTGAGTGAGCAGGATGACTACAGCCCCTGTATGGACTCAGAAACTGGACCATCT
The DNA here is from genome assembly GCA_004025045.1 of Sigmodon hispidus. Classification (NCBI taxonomy): domain Eukaryota; kingdom Metazoa; phylum Chordata; class Mammalia; order Rodentia; family Cricetidae; genus Sigmodon; species Sigmodon hispidus. Next base: position 49,667 of record PVIH01014897.1, read on the forward strand.
GTTAGGCATCCCCATTCAGCAAAGACTTATCAATGACCTATTCCTGGGACCAGAAAGGGGGCCACCCTATAAATTTATTGGGAAGAATTAAAATTGTGGGGGTACATGACATATTAAAATCATATCAGGGAAACCAGATCCAAGAACTTATCGACACACCAGATGGAGGAAAAGGTCTAAGTTCACTGTCTAGACCCCTTAAAGGGATAGACACTGTAATGGCCCCAAACCAACTTATCACCTGATACCGTGTGTTTGAGGCAAGGACACAGGACTCCTCGATGACTTGACTCAGTCCCCTGTTATTGATACAGCTATGTGACTGCCTGAACATCCACCTGTTGGCCCATCTGGATCTGGGCCTGACCTACTATTTCCTGCTCTTGACTCATTTCCTGTTCTGGACCCAGTCTGACCTTTCACCTCACAGCTCAATTCTGCAACTTTCTTCTCTCTCTTGACTTCCCCTAGCAGCTCCTCCTGATGTTGATCTGGTTCGTTATCTTATCTATACAGATTCTTCCTCCGCCCACTTCTGAAGCCACTTCAGTGTTGTTAGGGTCTCTTTAATGTGTACTTATTCTGTAACCCATCGATATGTTCAGAGATGTCTCTATTGGGCACCATGTGCTATGGGAGTTAGTAATAAAGACTGGAATAAAAAAATTGCATATTGTACAAATCCTAATTGATATTATAATTTTTTTTAAAAAGTTGGAGCCAGAAATTGGGGAAAAGCTGAAGGATCAGAGAGACAAAGGAACAAAGCACAGCGACTTCTCACCTAGCCCAAGGAAAAGGATCAAATTCTGTCTTCTCCTGCCTTAGAAACCTTTCTCTGCCCAGCAAAATCATTTCCTGGTTCAAGCTTCCTAGTGTTGGGATTAAAATCGTGTGCCATCACCCCCTGACCTTTATGGCTAAATCTGTGTTGGACTCTTGTCTACTGATCTTCAGCAAACTTTATGAGATATGCACTATATTACCACACTTTCATTTGCTTCTGCCAAGATATAAAAATGGACATTTTCATGACAAATTGCTATCATGGAAACTGCTGGGCTTGGTGAATTTATTGCTATTCAATAAATTCTGACATTGTGGAAAGAGATAAATGTGTTTGTGTCTCTGGCAAGGCACTGGCCATATACAGCCTTCAGTGGGTATCCTGATGATGGAATAACCTGCTGGGTTCCTTTATCTGAGAATTTTCTGATGCACAGGCTTGGTACACAGAGGAGAAAGACATCTTTCTCTTGGTGATACCTTGCTAACGTGAGGATGAGGCAGGGAAAGGCAGTGATGGAATAGACTTCCTGGAAATGCAAGAAGGGGCAGCAAGAATGGAGACAGGAAGTCTGCTAGCACAGGCTTGCTGCCTCTGCATCCTCACCTCTGTGAAGCCAGAAGCCACCTCTGCCACCTATTCCTACAGCCACCCTGGAGGCTCACCACCGTGCAAGTACAGGAATGAGACCAATCCTTCCCTTCATTCTCCTCCAAGTATTCCTGCTTGTTCTTTCTTCCAAGAGACTCTGTGCTGTTTTACAAAGTCTTCTGCCCGCCTGCTGCCTCTGCTCACCTTCACACCATCTGCAGACTAGTTTTGATCGCTCTCTCTCTTCCTTGACTAGCTCTTACATACTGTTCTCTGAATATACATCGTTACCCAGGATCTGTCCCTAGCCTGCTTTTAATCCCATTTAATTTAGTGTCTCACTCCTCTGGTGTGGGGAGGGAACCCTCAAGGGAAGAGAGACTTGTTTCATCTCAGTTTCAGGTGTTTCAAATTGTGATGTCTGGGCCCATTTTTTAAGGTCTCAGACAAGCGTGACTGTCTAGTTCCTTCTGGCTTAAATGCAGGTTGCATGCATGTGATGGCTGTATTTGGTTGTCAACTTGACTACATCTGCAATGAACTAAAACTGAATGGCTAGGCACACCTGTGAGGGACTTTTTCTTAATTAAATCATTTGGAGTGGGAAGACCCACTTCTAATCCGGATCTTTTGAGGTGAGAAATCCCACCTTTAATTTGGACCTTATGTATCTTCTGCCAGCAGCCTATATAAAGGACATGGAAGAAGGAATCTCAATCTCTCTCTCTCTCTCTCTCTCTCTCTC
>PVIH01014898.1:0-32498 GCA_004025045.1 Sigmodon hispidus
CCCGCCCGCCCGCCAACATTTTCATCAAGGATGCTGACTGTGGAAGACCTTGGGGGAAAGCATTTCACACCTTCCCATCTAGCTGGGCGATTTTCCCAAGAGTCTCTGTGTTCCTAGTAAACCCCCAAGCCTGCTCCACTATGACTCCAAGCTCCCAACCTCAACACAGCCTCTTCCTCTGGTGACAACGTCTCAAACATTGAGTGTGGACCTGCTCAGGCTGTCACTCCCCAATGACATGCAAAGAGCCACCTGCAAGAACCCTTAACAGCAGACTAAACACAGGTGCTTCTGTCACTTGTGACACTGCTGTGTATACTTAGAGACCAGGTTTTGGAGATCACCTCCTGCTTTCTTAGGGAGATCCATCTTGGTTTACACATTCTGGGCTAGGACAAACCAGACAGGAAATACTATAGACTCTGTGAGCCATGCAGGCTCTGTTGCAAGACTAGCTCTGCCTCTTAATGAATGCTGTCACAGAGGATGAATGAACAAATATGTGCCAATAAAACTTTATTTATAAAGGCAAGCAGTCAGCTATATGTGTAGGCAGCTTTCTGTTGTTTAGCTTGGGTTTAGAACTATAATTTGTATTTTGGCATCATGACTGGATAAGGTCAGTGTGGGAGTCTGGCTTCAAAAGATCTAGATCTTAAGGCCAGACCTGAATCTCATAGCTGGGTAACCCTGAGTCTTTTTCCTCAACTCTGGGAATAATCATGAATGTCGAGGCTGGCAAGGATCACTGGGGACCCCATCTCTATATGCCTCTGATATGAGCTGAAATTAACTGTAAGACTTTTATACCCCCAGACCATTTTTATAAACTCTGGAATGTTCTATACTTACTAATTACCCAGTATGGATTTGAGGATCATTTGATATCTCAGCCATCGGAGGAAGAGTGTCAAGGGTCCTAGTAGGTCTAAAGACCTGTGCTTGACTTTGTTGGTTCCTGTTTGGATGGATGGCTTACAGTTGCTAATGCCTACCTCCTGCATCATTAAAACCCCTATCACAAGCCGAGCACCCTCACTGGTCTTCACCCATGCTATTCCTTCCGTGTCCAGTCTTTCAGCTCCAGCTGGCTAATTGCAGCTACAAAGCAGAAGTTCCTGCCAGAGCCAAAGATTGGGCAAAGCAAGATCCATGATGATATGACAAACCTTAGGCACAGGATCAAGCTACATTCTGTCTCCTTGCATATCTGCATTACTCCATTTTAATGAATGTAAGGATGCTCAAGGACTGGACCACCTCTTGGACTATCCCCTTTATCCCAGGGCCCATGCTAGAACTCCAGAACCTTGTTCACACCAGTTCTTTCTGAGAAGCTGGCTGAAGTGAAAACCTCCTTGTCCCAAGGGCTGGTCCTTGCAACTGCAGGATTCAGACTCTATGGGTATTTAGGCGCCACTCCAGGGTTTTCTGTGTCACTTCCTGGTGACCTTCAAGTAGCAGGAGTTGTTAGGTGGGACAGGCTTTCAGATGGCCAGCCTTGCTGAGGAGCCGCTAGTAGCATTCGTGGAAGGCGCCAAGCAGCTGCCCTGGGACTCATGTTCTCATAACTTTGCCCTTTGCCTTTGCACCAAGGGCCCTACATTCCCAGTTAATTATAAACCTTGGTTCTGAACTGACAAACTATACAGAGGACATTAGCCCAGGGGAGGAAGTGGTAACATTGCCAGCCAACAGCACCATTCTGAGAAGGAATGTTCCCAAGCTATCAGGACAAGCAGCCTCCCACATCAATAGGTGTTATTGCATTTGCTGTTTGCCCCTTTCTGCCCTTCCACATGCTCTGTATCAATAGAACAGCTGCTTGGACCCTCCTGGAAGGACCCCCAACCCCAGCAAAGGCTCAGAGTTAGCAGCAGAGCCTCAAGGACCTGGGGCTTCTCAACATGAAGGCTGAGGCTAATCCTCTCCTCCCAGAACCAAGTGTAGGGCACACAGGAAAAAGTTAGGTCAAGAACAGCCTTCTCTGCCTGGATCTGCTTGCTCTGCGGTTCCAGGGGGTGGTAGCAGAATGTGTCAGCTACCCAGGGAGCCAGCAGGGTCCAGCCCCAGGGCCTGGACACAATGACTTCATCAGGCATTTCCAGCTTTTATGATCTGCCAACAAGGCCATCAAATGACGCAGGCTGACCTCTTGGACAGTGAGTGGTGATCTCATGCCCACTGGAATGAATGCTGCTGCCGTTCCCATGCTCTTGGTCAGACCGCAGGCCACTAGGCCCAGACCAGAACACAGAGCAGGGACCAGAGAGAAAAGAGTGGTCCGGATGCAGAGGACAAGTCAGCAGAGAAACTGAGGTGTCATCCAAGAGACTGGAAATTGGAAACAAGAGTGATCGGGCCTAGGCTACAGGAGCATGCTGGGCTTATATGTGTAAGTGACCATGGGACCTTTATCTGGCTCCCCAAGTGGGCCCCTAGTGGGGCCCATCCGTGCTGCTTGGTGTCTATTTACCTACCTCAATTCACAACTCTGTCACAGTCTCTCCCTCTCCATACACCTTTCCCACACAGCCAGTGTCTCCCTACACAAACATGGTGTGTATGTATCTGGGGACAGTTTCTAGCATTACCTTAAAGTCTTGCACCAGACATTTGATAATGGAAGCGCCTTGGGCAGGTTTCCTATCCTGCTGCTTGGGCACTTTGCCTCATGCCCAGACAAATTGCCCCCATCCTCCCCAGCAAGCATCTTGCCCCAAGAATCCAGTCATAAAGCATCTTGCCTTGCTGGTTCTTCCTCAGAGGGTCATTGGTCCCTCTACTGCTTGAGATATTTGCATGAAAGAAAAGTGTCGTCCAACTCTCTGCCTCGACTTAAAGATGCAACTGCATTCATGAAGAAAGGGGAGGAGGAGGATGGGAAGGAAGAGGAAGGAGGAAGAGGTTGCTAAGGAGAAAAAAAGGAGGAGAAAAAAGATTGGAAGGAAAGGAGGAGAAAAAGAAGATAGATACAAAAGGGGAAGGAGGCACTAATACCCACTGACTATCACGCTGTCTGGGGACCACTCCAATCCGAGACAAGGGCGCTATACAATTTGTTTCTTTGTTTAGAGACAGGCTTTCTCTGTGTAGTCCTGGCTGTCCTGGAACTAGCTCTGTAGACCAGGCTGGCCTCAAAATCACAGAGATCTGCCTGCTTCTGCCTCCCAAATGCTGGGAATAAAGTCATATGTCACCACCATCCAGCTCACTATAATGAGCCCGTGATGCAGAGTAGGAAATGCATTCTGGTCATGTTCACCGAGTAATTTGAGCTTGTCCATGTGATACCCCACCTAGGAGTAACAGCTAATGACATTATCTATTTTACTTTTTCACTCTGTGTTATCCATATTAATTCTTCCTGTCATTCTGTTGGGAAAGTTCAGAAAACACTTGTAGTGGTTGACTAAGAATGGTCCCCATTGGTTCCCTTGAATGCTTAGTCATCGGGGAGAAGATTGGAAGGATTAGGAGGTGTGGCCTTGTTGGAAGATGTGTGTCATTGTGGGTGGGCTTTGAGGTTTCAAAAACCACACCACGCCCAGTGTCTTTTCTTCCAGCTGCCCGTGGATCAGGATGTAGAACTAACTCTAGGGGACTTCAATGCTAAGTCTGTCTGAATGCCACCAAGCTCCCCATAATGACTGAACCTCTGAAACCATAAGGAAGTCTCCAATTAAATGTTTTCTCTTACAAGTGTTGCCTTGGTTTCGGTGGCTCTTCACAGCAACACAACAGTGACTAATATAATACCGGAGTAAATAAATGGTAACAAGTACCAGGAATGATACTAGGCTGATAGCCTTGTTTCTGGTCCAAGCTCCAGCAGCAGCAGGATGTATACATTTAGGTGAGATCATAGGACCTTTGTGGAACTCCATTTCTATGTCTAGAAAAATGACACATGGTGAAAGTGCAGTGTAGTTCCCCTTTGTCTTAAAATTCTATAACTCTATGAAGCAGTTACCCCTTTAAGTCCTGACTCAATAAGGTGTGGCAATCTAAGTCCACACCAATACATAAACACTAGAGAGCAATGGTCGGGCTGTGCTGTCCACTTACCCATCCCTTGCACACAGCTTGAAGGGAACCTCTCAGAGAAGATTAGTCATGTGAAGCAAACAACTGTGAAATCCCCAGGAGAACCAGATGCACTTAATCCAGGGCTGGTTATCGGGTCATTTCTGAGTCATAGCTCTTGTCTGGTCTTAATTTGCTCTTTATCAGCCTGCCCTCTTTCTGCCCCATATCCCCGCCTCCCACTATTGCCCTTCTTTGTCCCTCTGAGGAATTAAGATCACCAAATGTCACCCTTGTACTGAGACATAGCTCAGCCCAGCCTCTCCTTGGTATCTGGCCTTCTCATACCAGGCTGGGCACCTGAATCCCCCACCCATATGCTACTTTAATCAAAACACATACATTGCAGGAAGCATCACTGAGTGAACAGGATACAGGTTCTGTTACCTTCTTTGAAGCCAAGTATTGCCGTATTTAGTGGAACTTTGGAGTCTGAGATCTCCGTCAGGGGTTGCCTTTCCCATGACTGCCACTAGTCCCTTTCTTACTTGGCTTTCATTATAATGTAAAAGCAAAAATCACATGAACTATAACTAATGTGTTTAAGTTTTTAAGATTTGAAGCCTTGTTGCCGATGAGAGGGTGCTGAAAAGGGAGCTGGTAATCGCTGTTAGTGAGAAGCCCAGCAGCTACCTCTTCAAAATCCGGAGTGCGGCAGAGAGGGCAGCAGCAAGCAGCATCCCTCCGTGGGGTGGGATTGTGGGATCGCTTTGAGCACCTGCTTAAGTTCCGACCCTGACTTCTTTGGTAATGCTTTCCTGGAAGTGTAAGCTAAATAGCAAAAAAAGGTGGAAAACATGCACACTTCTCTTTGAGCCCAGGGTTGGCTTTTGGTGGTGTTGTTTGTTTTTTGTTTTCTAGGAAACTGAATACAGAGAAGAGATAACCACAGGACAGACACATAGAGTCAGAAGGCAACTCAGAAGAATGTCTTTGTAATTGAAAAGTGTCAGCTACAAAGCAGATGTTCAAGAACAGAAGACTAGTAGATGAGCAATGCATTTAATAAGGGAATACTTTGTGCTCGTTAAAACTCATGCTATGAATTTCAATGGCAAGAGAGATGGTTCATGATACTCTATTATCTGTAAGAACTGGGTTTCAAAATCCCTGTGTGGACCACATCATAAAACCTATATAAATAATAGAAAAACTAGGATATAAAGCAAAATATGAACAGTGTTTAGTTCTGCATGGTGAGACAGTATGTTTCTTTTCTTTTTTTGTACCTATCAAAATTTAGCTTTCTTAACCAGAAGAAAAAATATTACACATATGATATGTACTTAAGAAGAAAAGAAAGGGGCTGGAGAGATGGCTCAGTGGTTAAGAGCACCGTCTGCTCTTCCAGAGGACCCGGGTTCGATTCCCAGCACCCACATGGCAGCTAACAACTGTCTGTAGTTCCAGTTCCAGGCAAACACCAAGGCAAATAAATAAATAAATAAAGTTTTTTAAAAAAAAAAAAAAAAAGAAGAAAAGAAAAAGCGAGGTGCATGTAATAAACAGTTCCGTTCCAGTTCAGCCACTCCTGTACTTTCTGCTTCTTATTCCTCTGGTGGGAGACCTCAGGAATTTCACATGCTAGCAGGTGCCTCTATTTGTCATCTCACTCTGGATTACAAGCCTGTTCCCCTCCAGCACCCCACACCCCAGGTCTGATGAAAGAACTAAGTTGGCATGCCTTTTTCAGCAGCAAACTATCCAGCAGCAGCATTCTGCTAACTTTGAAGCTGGCTGAGATGTTATTATTTATACCCTAGAAACTGTCAAAAGCTCTAGAAAGCTAAAGCAGAGCAAAAAGAGGGACCACCATACCCAATTTTAAGTTACACTACTGAGCCACAGCATGTGACTATCACAGAAACAGACCTGTGGCCATTGGAGTAAAGTAGAGGACCCTGATATGAACATCTACAGCCATCTGATATAGGACAAAGTTTAAAAACTATGCATTTGAGGAAAAGACAATCTCTTTAACAAGTAGGGGAAACTGAGTATCCATATGTAGCAGGATCAAACCAGATCTCTATCTCTCACCCTGTACAAAAGTCAAGTCCAACAGGATCAAAGACCTTAAAGCAAGCCCTGACACTCTAAAGCCATTAGAGGACAAGATCAGATAAACACTTCAAGACACAAGCATAGGCAAGGACTTTCTGAATGGGCTCCAGTCACTCGCAAAACAGAGCCAACAACAAAACCTCTTTCCTCACAGCAACTGAGTGAGAAGTTGATCCTCAGGCTGAGGGGGAAAAAAAAAAGCTGTGCTAATTACACATCTGACAGGGTTGATTTCTAAAATATACAAAGAACCAAAAAAAAAGTTAAATAAATAAATGGATGAAAGAAATGAGCAGAGGTTTCTAAAAAGATGAACAGTGTTCACCATCACTAGTCATTAGAGAAACACAAAACTATGTGGAGACTTTATCTCACCCCAGTCAGAATGGAATTATGACAATAAGCCACAGGGGCTGGAGAGATGGCTCAGCAGTTATGAAAACTAGCTCTTCACCAGCTTTGGTTCCCAGCATCTACATGGTGGCTCCCAACAGTCTGTACCTCCAATTCCAGGAGTCCTAACTCCCGTTTCTGAACTTGGGTACCAGGCTTGCCCACAGTGCAGACATACAGGCAAAACACTCAAATGTATAAAATAAATCAGTCTAAAGAAATTTTTTTAATTAAAAGAAAAGAAGTGCAGATAGGGTTGTGGACAAACTGGAACTCCAATATACACTTCTGGCAGGGATATAAACTAGTGCAGCTGCCAGGGAAATCAGCAGAGAGGTGTCTCAGTATTCTAAAAATAGATCTGCCTAGGACCCTGCTGTACTGCTTCCTGGATATTTAACCAAAGGACTCCAAGCCAACACACAAAGGAAATACCTGCACATTGGCCTACTCACAAAGGCTGAACTGTGAGTTCCAAATTAACCTAGGTGTCCATCAGCAGAAGAATGATTTAAAAAAAAATAGTACATATTCACAATGAAATTTTTCAGCCATGAAGAAGCACAAAGTTATGTCATTTGCAGAAAAAAAATATATAGTTAGAGACAATCATGGCAAGCAAATTTAGTCCCAGATAGACAAACATTACAGGCTTTCTCTTACTTGTGGATCCTAGATTTTAGGTGATGCATAAAATAATATACTAAGAACAATAAATTAGCCAAAGCCTCAATCAACTCCTCCTGCCCAAGGGCCAGATACTAGACATTTAGTAGTATATGTTTGCTTGAGCTTTTGACACCTCCCCGGCTCCCTGCCACCGTGTAACCCTTTGATGCCTCCAGGCAGCTGTGGCCCTAATGCCTATAAACCAGTTACCTCCAGAAATGACCTTCAGCCCTTCTCCCTGTGTTCCAATAAAGCCAGAACTGGAGAGATATGAATCATTGGGCCGTACACTGGAAACTCTGGGTGGGCTCAACAGCCTGGATCCAGCAAGAATGTTTTAAGAGATGCTGGCATTCTCTCAAGTGTGCACAGCAAAGGGCATGTGTGGCCCCACAACATTTCTAGCTACAGATAAATACACAGGATGTCAGCTATTATCTTTAGTAAATAGCTTAAGAGGGGAAAAAGTCAGATTTACTCCTACAGGAAGCATTAATCTAGTCTTTTCAATAAAAAAAAATTGAAGTTTGCCAAAATATTCGCTGTATGGTTTCTCCTGAAATTTTTGTTCTAAAGCTGTTCAATCATCTAGGGCAGTATGATTTATTTTTAATAATAGGCATTAGGTCCTTTAATTGCTCTGGAGGACTTTCCCTCATGGCAACAGAGAACCATTGAACCAAATTTGACATGGGGGCCTGCAAGAGGTCCCCTGAGGTATTTCCTTACAGCAAAGGGTTACCTTGTCTATACCTTGTTAATTTGCACTTACTGGTCCAATGATGGCCTTTGCTATACCTTCTGCATATTCCAGAAGGGAGAGGCCTTCTGATTGTATTATTCCTAGAAAAAAACATTGTTCCTAAGAATGATCTGCCTACAATTTTTTTTAGGTTACCTTGTTTACCACGATTAAAACATCTGATATTTTTATTTTTCTTTAAACCTCTGGAAATCACCTCTCCTATCTAAGCATCACCATGGTTATAAGATTCAATATTGACTGTACTTCAGATATGTTCTCTAAGGGTGTTGATTTTGCCTTCAAAAGCCTAACTAACATTTTGCATTGTGAACTGGAATTTTCAAAAGCCAAAGATTCAAATATTATTTGTCTAGCTTCTGGATTTGACATTATTCTATTTACAGCTGAAATTAATCTTTGTAAAAAAAAAATCAGTGAAGCTTTTAGGGGGTGGGCCTCTGTATAACTTTAGTAAGTGACTCAGCTTTCCTTCTGACTTCAACTCTGTCCCAAGCATTCAAAGCTGCTACATGGCATAGAGCCAAGGTGTGGTCATCATATATAGCCTGTCTTTGTATATCAGCATAATTGCCCTCTCTAAGAAGTTGGTCTTGGGAATTTCCATACCTTTAGTCTTGCTTCATTGTTCAATGGTCTTAGCCTCATCTTTGTACCAGGTCCTCCATTGAAATTGAGGACCAAGGTCCAATGCTGTTGTAATCAAGTCTTTTCATTCTTGTGGGATAATTCCATTACTAGTTGACCATGAATTTAACATTTGCCTCACAAAAGGTGAATAAATACCATATGAAATTACTACTTCCTTAAATCTTCTCAAATCTAACATTTCTACAGGAATTTAGTCAGCTCTTCCATAGCCTTGGGGATACCTGTCATTTGGCAGTTGTTCCTATATGGTGACTGGATAAATTAAAATTGTTTTTTTTATAACCTTGGGATTTTTCTTTTTAATTCCATAATGTAATGGTAAGAATGGTTCTCCCTTAAATTCCTCTATCTTTGTCTGAATATCTCTACTATTTGTTTTAATAAGTTTTTCTAAGGCTTCTAACTTAACAATCAAAATTGCATTATTTTCTTTAGTAATTAGTTGTAGGGCTTTCATATTATCAGTCAATTTCAAATATTTGGCATTGATACCAACCAACTTTTTTAGGGATAAAACAAGAATTACCAAACTGATGATGATTATAATTAATATTATGTAAACCACAGCTAATTATCCCCTCATTTAATTCTTCCATTTTTAAACCATCCATTATGGTTTCATACAGAGACCAAACTCCCTCCATCATGATAGTGTTTTCCATTTTTAGTGTGAGAAAAAATTTCTCTCTCTCTCTCTCTCTCTCTCTCTCTCTCTCTCTCTCTCTCTCTCTCTCTCTCTCTCTTTCTCTCTCAACTAATCTCCCCTTTTCAAAGTCCCAACTGTCTCATCATCTGAAGATGGTGGTAAAGTGAGGCTGGCTTTTGCTGTGTAGCATGTCTGGGCAGAGAACACAGGAGGCACACAGTCTGGCTGAGTACAGCTGCTGTTGATCATGTGTCAGCAGCCTGAGGAGGGGGTCCAGAGGAAGCCAATAACCCATGGGGAAAGGCAGACACAGGGGTGAAGGGGGGATGCCAAAGCATCACCGTGACAGGCAGGATATGAAAACACAGAGCTGCCTGAAGCTGGCTGATGGTGAGGGATAACTCCAGTGGCATTTGAAGCCCAATTGGCTGTGGAGTTTGGGGCTTGTGGAGATCACTGTAGGAAAATCTTAGACTTGCTCGGAGGACTTGGGGAAGAATAAGAAAGCCATCCAGTGGCACAGTGCCTCTGGCAGGTGCAGCTCCAGGTGCTGGTGGCTGCAAAACCAGCAGTAAACAGCTATTTTGTGAATTCATTCCCTAAAAGTTGGATGACAGATAAAGAGTTAATCTAATTAATCTTATCAATGAAAAATTAGGAGTCAGCTATTGGGGTAAAAATCAGAACAGTGAGCTACAGTCACTTCCTACCCCTACTGTTCCTCAATCTACAAGGGCTGAGAACTTCTCTTAGCCCACCTTACCACTTCCTGTCTCCTCTCTGCCCACAGTCCTCCAAACCTCTAGGGTTAGCTAATGGCTAGCCCCGCCCCCTGACTTTAAACAAGCTTTATTTACCTGAACACAACCAAAATATCACACAACACCTACCTTCCAGACAGAAAAACCACCCGCACAAATCATTAATGTTTTATTCCATCTTTTCTCTACCCTTCCATGAGAGATGCATACGACTACTAAAGCCCTCTATCCCGAAAGACTATGTGCTGTAAAGCCCATTCTCCATATACATCTGTTATCACTTAAATGATACGGGAGTACCAAGCACCGACACATTTAGTGTTCTTTTGGCAATGAATAATCACTCCAGCCTAGCCTGGTCCCAAGCGGGGACACACATTTTCATTCAAGTACGCCCAAGCAAATCTTAGCAGCTTAGGTTTCCAGGCACATTCTTTGTGCTGCTGGATCCAAGTGGGTGGTGGGTACAGAGGATCTGTTCTGATGTCAGGCACTTGCCTGAGACAGCTGTCCAGTAGACAACTGTAGTCTTGGTTTGACATGCCACAGAATAGAAGAAACTTTGAGACAGACATTTTCCCAGTGCTAAGAAAAAAAGCAAGCCCAAAGCAAACCCAGCCCTTCATCCAGGAAGGTATGTATGTCTGGGCTTCTCAGCCTTCCCTAAAGTGCTGTTGTACTCTGGGATCTGTCCTCTTCCAGAAGTTACCTTTTGGCTATTAGGGAGGAACCCTCACCTCCCATTTGAAAGGGAGTAAGTTGACTTTTAATTGGCACCAACAGAGGAGAGCAATCACATAAATAACGTGCATAAAAATAAAAACCCTACTTGGCTCTGCCATGCATGGCATGTTCCAGGAGCAGCAGATTTGTTCCTCTACTTTGCTTTGGCTGCAATTAATATTAAAAGGAGGTGTCAGGGAGTAGGGGCAGAGCCTGGTTTCAATGATATGTCACAGCAGAAAACTGAAATCAGTCAGCATCTGGAACTGAGCCTTGTGACTATCTATGAATGGCTGACTCAGGAACTATTGATATCATGGAGGCTTCCCCATAAGATCATCCAACACTCTCAACCCCAAACGGGGCATTAGTTAGAGCTACTATTGCTATGATAAAACATCATGACCAAAGTAACTTGTCAGGGAAAGGATTTATGTAGCTTATCTTTCACAGCACTGTTCATCACTGAAGAAAGTCAAGACAAGGCAGGAATCTGGAGGCAGGAGCTGATGTAGAGGCCATGGAGGAGTGCTGCTTACTGGCTTGCTCCCCCTGGCTTGCTCAGTCTGCTTTCTAATAGAACCCCGAACCACCAGCCCAGAGATGGCATCACTCACAAAGTGAGCACTCTCCTCAACAATCACTAATTAAGAAAACGCCTTGCAGGCTTGCCTGTAGCTCAGGCTTATAGACAAATTTTCTCAATTGGGTTTCCTTCTCTCTGATGACTCCGGCTTGTGTCAAGCTGACAAAACCAGACAGCACAGCCATCACCCCACCCAACTGATTCTCAAAGGCTTCATGTTATTCCTTAAACAGGAATAGAGGAGAAACCAGAGGCCACCAGGGAGGTCAGCCCAGGACAGTCACAACATATCTCCACCCAGAATCCCCGAGACAGGATGTGTGTATTCTGGGACTAACTCTACTCTCCATAGCTCAAGAGACAGAAAGAAAGACCAGCAGAGAAGCAAGGGAGACAAATGTCATTTTTTGTGACAAGATGCTAAACTTTGTTATACAAAAAAAAATATCTTTATACTTTTAGCACACCTTCTCTGTAATGCCCACCCCACCCCATATCCAGCCCTATCCTTAAGGTCTCTAGAGGCTCCATCAAGAGTTATTTTGATCAGCATAAACTCAGATAATGTTGGAAGAGGCTCACTATGAATAACAAACTATGGTCATGTCACTCAGGCAATTCCAGGGGTTTTAGAAATCTCTGTACCAGGAAACTGGGCAAAGATCAAATGTTTCTTTAATTCCAAGCTAACTTACTCACTGGTTCCCCTGGAGGCCCCTCCTCAATAAGTTATGGGCACATCAGTCTCCCTGCCAGTCACCTGCTACCAGACAAACCCACCCAGGACAGAGCCTCAATGAAAGCACACTAACAGCAGCCTCAAGGCTGCCCGAGGGCACTTGCTCATTCATTCATCCAGAAATGTGCTGAGCTTTCAAGCAGCATGCTAGGCCCTCCACATGGGTCGAGAACCAGCTGGACATGCTCCCTGCTCTCGGAGACTTACACTCCAGCTAGAAGACTGGCACACTCACATTGCTACTGCTCTGTGTGCTGGGAAGCCGCGCTCGTGACAATGGAAAGCCATAGCAGGCTTTGCAGAGAAGCATCGGGGATGAGCCATGAAGTGAGAGGGTTGCACCTTTCTTTTTCTTTCATGTGAGTATGAGGGGGGGGGACTTGGTTCTCTCCTTCCAGCTTTACATGGGTCCTCAGGCTTCAACTCAGGTTTTCAGGCTTGTACAGCACTCACCTTTACCTACTGAGCCATCTGGTCTGCTCCATAGTTTTGCTTTTCAAGGGGAGTGTGATGTGGGAATGGTTTTCTGTATGCTGTGAAATAAAGGAAATTTCTTGGCCTATGGCGAGCACCGTAGCAGTAGGCAGGAAATCGGAACATAGGTAGGAGGAGGAAGGTGGAGTCAGATAGACATGACCCAGACACCCAAGAAGAAACAGGTAAGGTAACACAGGTGAGCCACGTGCCACGTGGCAGGACAGATTAATGGAAGTGGGTTGAATTAAGATGAAAGAGCTAACTAGCAATATGCCTGAGCCATAGGCCAAGCAGGATAAAATTAATGTAAGTGTCTATGTGTTTCTTTGGGACTTTGGGATGGCTGGTCCAGATAAGAAGCAGCTGCAGCACGTCCGAACTATGGGACTAGGCAGGTCAGAAATGTCATTTTACAGGAGCCCTCAGGCTGGAAAGCCAGTGGTGCCAGCTTCCACGATCTGGGTGTGGGTGATTCGAAAAGGTGTATGGGCTGAAGGCTCAGTCCTCAGCTAGTGGAGACAGATCTAAATGGGGAGAGGTGATTGAATGAAGAGGGCGTCTTCTTCCTCAATGGGTGAATCCCTTGACAGGTTCACGATCCAATGGCAGTGTTGGGAGGTGATAGCAACTAAGAGATGGAGCCTACTTAGAGGACGAGGTCATTAGAGGCCATGGTGGAAGGTATCTCTTTGGATGATATTATCTTTTCTACCTCACCCCTCTTTCTGGCTGGCCTGAGGTAAACATCTTTCCTCTGACATGCATTTCTACCACGATAGTTGTGCTTTGCCATTCAACCTAAAAGCAGTGGAGTCAACTGACCAAGCACTGAAATCTATGGGTCAAAATAAATCCTGCCTGCCTGACATTTTTCTGGTAGGCATTGTTACAATGATGAAAACTCTAATAGGTCAGGAAGGACTACACAAAGTCACTTACGAGGCTCTTTCAGTGGCTTGGGGTCCCAGGGATGGCTGAGACGAGACTGGTGGTCAAGGGTTAGACAGAGATGAGAAAGGAAGAATCATGGAGTTAATCACCAAGTCAGGAGACATGAGCCATTCATAAGGTTCTAGGGATGTATCTCAGTGGTAAAATACAAAGCCATGGATTTGATTCCCATCACCAAAATAAAAGCCCTTCAATGTGGAAGATAAAGAGCAAGCACAGTAGACATAGCCAGAGCCCAGAGAACTTCCAAGGGCAACTGGAGGTCAGAAGTGATTGTGATGAACCTAAGTTGGAGGTCAGAAAGGCTGCACAGAGGAGACTTGCCCACTTTTGAGGGAAAGAAAACAGTTCAGCCCACAGGCTCGCCCATATTCAGTCAGAGCCTCAGGGTTAGAGTCTGAACAGGTGAAGGAGTAGGACCTGAAGAATTTCCCCCAAAACACTTCATGTTGGGGAGGAGAAAGTCCTGACCACACAATAAGGCTTATATGGATGATCACAGAGAGAGAGAGTGAGAGAGAGAGCTGTCTGGAACTCTCCAAGTACCTGTGACCTCTAGGGAGTGTGTGGCTTCCATGCAGGAATAGGAGACTGCAGTGGAGATTTGTTGGCATCAGGGCCTAACTAAAGAGGTAGAGAGGCATCTGTTGAGTCCCTCCCATCTCTGTTGAAAAATGGGTTTTATGTCTCCCCAGATCTCAGCATTCTAAAGTCATAGAAGGAGAAAAAGATGAAACCAAAGGTCTGCCCTTGCACATTGAACAAGAGGCCAAGGGCTGGTGAACACCTGCTATCTGCAGGGGAGGGGTCTTCTCAGGAACCACAGAGTGTTGTGGAATATTATTTTAATTAGGCAAAGATGTGTTACATTTGTCATTGCTGTGGCTATTACTTTAACCGTACAAAGGTATGTTACATTTGGGTTTTTTTTTTTCTGCATTTGTTTAATTATGAAAAGATGTGTTGCAGTTTTACCTTGCCTGCCTAAAGCACCAAAGTAAGATTGAGATTGGTCTAATTAAAAGCTGAATAGCCTATGGCTAGGCAGAGAAAGAATGGGCGGGGCTGGAAAGCGAAGAGAATAAAGAGGAGGAGAAATCTAGGTTTGAGAAGAACAAGAGGAAAAGAAGAGAGAAGAGAATAAGGAAAAAGAGGGGACATGCCCAGGGCAAGACGCCAGGCAGCCACCAGCCAGCCAGACTTGAGAAACAATGAAGGTAAGATATACGGAAGGAAAGAAAAAGTAAAAAGGCCCAGGGCAAAAGGCAGATTAAAGAGAAACTGGTTAATTTAAGTTAAAAAGAGGTAGCCAGAAACAAGCCTAAGCTAAGCTGAGCATTCAAAACTAATAATAAGACTCTATGTTATGATTTGGGAGCTGACTGGTGGCCCAAAAGAAAAAGGCTGTTACAACAGGGAGCACACCCACACCTCTCTCTAGACACATGATGAGGTATGAAGGCCAGAGGCTTCCTTGTCCCTGGGTGCTCTGCCCTTAGCACTTCACCTTTGCATTTAAATGCATAGGTTTACATAACCCAGAACTTTCACCAGCAATTGAAAAGCTTGCCCAGCTCCAGGAAGATCTTTTGAGTATCTCCTGGCTCAGGGATACATGCTCTGTGGGCAGCCATTTGTTAAGAGCTTGTTATGACAGATGCAGGGCCTCTCTCCTTCATAATGCTCACAGCATCCCTCCATGGCAGCTGTTAAAACCCCTTCGTACAGGTAAGAAAAACTGGGCTCTATTGGAGGAATAACTTGTCCAAGATCACAGTTATGGTCTAGTGCCATAGCTATGCATGTAATCTAACTTCTAGAACCTTCTCTTCCTTCCCCTCCTCCAGTGAACTAGTCCCTGCTTTTAAAGTTTTTGGTTTCACTAGAGAGAGAAAATAGCAGGCGTGAAATAGTGACTGACATCACTGGTAGCAAAGCTACATTCAGAATGAATTGAAAGAAGGAGCCAGCACTGCATCTGGAAGCCCACATTTCTGTCTCCTGTATCTGGTGAGAAATGAGTATCTGCTCTCCATCCACACCATCTAGTGAAGGAGCTCATAGGGACAGCCATGTGTCATCTCATGGTGTAATACATGATTTAGGTTAGACCATCATTAGTCATTGATTCAGCATCATAGGGCTGGCCCATATACCTCTGGATGGTAATAGTCACTCCTGATGGCCTCTTGATACATCTAAAATTGAAGCAAATAAAAAATGTAGGAGGGTGCTGCCTATGTCTCATGACTTGCTGTTTACCAGAAACTGTCTTTTATTGTTTTGGAGTTTTTTGTTTTGTATGAACAATTCTAAAATAAGCATTCATAGAATAATGAGGTAAATGCACAACCTGTTAGCACTGTTACTCATCACATTATGTAGTATCACATATCATATGCAAATGTATTGCTATTCTCTATGACTGGCAATTCAGTACATTTGTTAGCATGAATATTACTACATGTTAGCACTATTTCTCATGCTGTGATGTCACAGTAGAGATGATGTTACAAACTTCATTTGACTTTTACAGGACCACTGCTGAGCATGCAGTCTTTCATTGGGACATCATTATATACATCACATACACACACGATGGCATTGGTATGCTATGAAGTTGAGAGTGGGTACATCTATATCCCCAGCTACTTGGAGAGCTGCAGGATCATGTGTTCAAGAGCAGCCTGGGCAACACAGAGCACAGCTCAGAAAACAAAACTGGGATGTGATGAAGTGTGTCAGCAAGTCTAGTATCCAGGAGGCTGGGGCAAAAGGATTGTCTCAAGTTTAAGGCCAGCCTGGGCTACACATCAAGACCTCTTGTTGTAATAAGGGTTTCTGGCCAGCCTTTCTGACTTATCCTCAAGGTTCAGTCGGACCAACATATAACTTGATAACTCCTTCATCTGAACTCAACCCATCTCGTGCAGCTGTGCAGCTCGTTACCTTTTCTCAGAGCAGCGTTTCAACTTCTTTGAACATTCAGTAGAGAATGAGGCTATCTTCCCCACCTCAGTTCCTAGGCTTTGTGTACAACAAAGGTTCAAATAGCCTCACAGTGAAGTTAAGGGGCCCCTTGGAAACCAGCAAGTTCCTATGCTGATGGCTGCTAGTTCTTTGCAACGGTCTTTATCTCCAGAATCACTAGAAGTGCAGAAGAAGCCCCTTCCCACTTGTTTGTTCACATTTGCAGGTAGGATGGGAGTGGGTTCTTAGCCATTTAGAAGCAGCAAGGATTCAGCATACTTGACTGATGGGACCATACACAGGAGAACGGGAGTGCAGGACACCTAGGAAAGAGTTCTGCAAAGATGTCTCTAGCTCAAGGGCAGTCTCAGCTTGGTCCTTGAGGAGCTTCAGAGCACAGAATTTATGGCAAACTTCTTGTCACCATGATGTGGTGACAAGGCAAACCAACCACTCTCCCTGAAACTGAAACCCCTCGGTGTGGAGCAAACACCATTGTTGAGGATCCAGCTTTTCAATTTCTATCCAGTAAGTTATGCCTTTGAGCTGTCCCTTAGCAAGAAAGAGTCAAGGCCAGTTGTTAGTGGTTTATCCAGGCCTGGGCTCTAGGAAGGTAGATATACACCAGCTCAGAAAAAAATGGGAGACAAAGGGTGGGCATCTGATTGCATCCACTGGACAGGCAAAAGCCATCGAAGCATCCTCCAGAGCCTGAAGGTCCTGATAGCTGAATATCTTGACCCTTCTAGAGCCCTCTAAAGAGGGTCTCAGCTCAAGCCAGCCTGGAGTCTGATTTGGATAACACCTGATTGACTCCCTCCAGACTCTGTTGGCTGAGTCTGATCTGGATAACACCTGATTGACTCCCTCCAGACTCTGTTGGCTGAGTCTGATCTGGATAACACCTGATTGACTCTCTCCAGACTCTGTTGGCTTCTTGCTTGTTTGTGACTCAATTAAATTAACAAACTGCTTTCCCTGCCCAGACTCTTTCTGCTGCCTGGATTTTTAGCATATGTCAGTCAGGGTGGTGGCCCAGCTTCTCCAGATGGCTATGAGCACGCTCCACAGACCTAATGCCAGCTCATGGCCAGGGAGTCCCAAAGATTCAGACACAAAACTGTACAGGAGAGGGAGAGAAGAAAACTGGGTGAAACAGGAGAGGAAAGGAGAGAAGAAAGAAACATAGCATCCCTATGGAGTTATAGCAGTCATAAGCTACCTTGTGGGAATTAGGGATTTGACCTGCATCTATACAGTGTTCTTAACCACTGAGCCATTAGTTCAACCCCAGTAATCTGTTTTAAGCAAGCTTCTCAAATATGATGCTCACTCAAGTAGAGTGGGTAGAGCCAGAGGCAGCTAATGTTCTCCCTGCTAGGGCCACCAGCAGATGCTAAGAACTCTATCTTCCTGGGGAGAAAGCCCTCAGCTCCAGAAGATTGGTAGGGACACAAAATAGCCTCAAATTTATTTGAAACCTGAAGCCTGAGAGTGGTGGTTATTAAAATACATTCCCTGGAACACAAGCAGTAACATTTTGGAACTTACAAGAAACCCAGGCTCAGTCTCACCCCAGACTCACAGAATCAGACTCCTCAATAGGCACAGCAATCTGTATTGCTGGTTTGTTTAATGTATATGGACATTTTACTCACATGTTATGTCTGTGTACTATGCGCATGCCTGGTACCCAAGAAGGCCAAAAGAGAGCATCACATGTCCAAGGACTGGAGTTATAGCAGTCATAAGCTACCATGTGGGAATGAGGGATTTGACCTGCATCTATACAGTGTTCTTAACCACTGAGCCATTTGTTCAACCCCAGTAATCTGTTTTAAGCAAGCTTCTCAGATATGATGCTCACTCAAGTATGAGAACCTACCCTGGGTGTTCAGCCCTTTTTCTGGGACACCATAGAGTTGACTGTGTTTTGAGTCAAGTTCCAAAATGAAATGAAAATGGCAGCTAGGAGAAAAGGGTGCCTTGACACTCCAGAGATATTTCAGCTCATTATGACAGCTCAAAATGACAGGCTTTAAGTTCCTGTCATGGAAGACCAGAATTGAGAGAAGACCAAAAAGAGGAAGCCTGACCCAGCAAATTTGGGAATTAAATGGTATCAGGTCCAGGATCATAAAAGGGAGGAAAGTGGAGAGGAAGAAGAGAAGGAACATGGGAATGAGGACAGGAGAGTAAGGCTAAGAAACAGGTAGCCAGGCAGTCTAGGGGATTCAGAAGACCATCATCACTGTCCAGCAGGAATACTGCTCTTCTGGATTCTAGACTAGGGCAACAGGCTGGTGAGAGGCCTGAGGCCAGCTCAGCAGGTATGAGAATCAAGCTTTTCCCATGTGTCTGGCGTGGGAGGAAGATGGACAGGTTTCAGGTTGGGTAGATGACAGAGATACATGCTGTCCCTAGACCTTGCAGCAGCCACCGAGAGTCCAGCCTGTAGCTATTTGTAGCCAATTGGCTCCCACTGTCACATTGGCTGATATAAGAAGGGAAGCCCTATGTATCTAGATGGAGGGATAGCATGGCAAGTCCTGCAAGAGAAATTACAAGAAGTTATGTATTGCCTGAGTATTCAGCAGTGACCCATCAGGACTGAGAAGGATGCCATAATGCTAGACACCCTTCATGGAGCTTTCAATAAGGCCCTGCCTCCAGCCATGGAGCATATCTAGCTTCTGTACTTGACAATATGCAGCTGGAGTCTGCCTCATCTCCCCCCACCCCATTTAAACAATCTTTGTGGAGTCGCCAGCTAGAAGGTAGAGAATGGGAGACAAGGCGAACATGTAGTAGTACCCGGCTCTCCCGGTCACAGCTGTGTCGGGAGGGTAGCGAGCTGGGTGCTTGGCTGTCTCCTGTTCATCAGGCCCATTTTGCCTTTCATCTTGAGAGGCAGCTCCAGTTCTCCTCACTGGTTGCCTCCTCCAGTCGCCCTCAAACACCATGATACTCAAAATACTACTTGAAAATAACAACAGCTCAACACAAGCATGTGAGGGGCACGGCTAGCTTTCCTCTGGGAATCTCTTGCTGTTATGTCTAGACATCTGCATATCAGCCTCCTTCAGCTGCAAAGGCTTGAGTCGAAGGACCCCAGCTGTGGTAGTTTGAATACTATTGGCTCCCATAAGCTCACTGGGAGTGGCACTATTAGGAGGCGTGGCTTTGTTGGAGTAGGTGTGGCTTTATTGGAGGAAGTGTGTCACTGTAGAGGCAGGCTTTGAGGTCTTATAAATGCTCAAGACCTTTGAGGTCTCATTCAGAGTGAGACAGACAAGCAAGATGTAGGACTCTCAGCTACTGCTCCAGCACCATGTCTGCTTGTACATCACCATGTCCCACCATGATGATAATGGACTGAACCTCTGAACTGTAAGTGGGCCACCCCAATCAAATGTTTTCCTTTATAAGGGCTGCAGTGGTCATGGTGTCTCTTCACAGTAATAGAAACCCTAGCTAAGACACCAGTACATTAGGAAAAGTACTTCCTTTACTTTCTATTTCAGCAAAAGAATTATGTTGGGGTTTTTTTTCTCCTTGAATCTCTACATGATTGAAAGTATTGTTTTAATCAAAGATCATGTGTGCAATTTGAGTGTTCTAAAAGTGATAAAGAAAAAACTTAAAAAGTGTATAAAAAGCAACTACTTGGGCCAATTTTTTTTCTTATTTTATTTCTATGTGAGGTAGTGTTGGACTTTAAATGAAAGAAATGACTTCTTCCCTGGGGCTTTGAGCCTCAGTCTCAGGGTTCACTATCTAGTGGGGGCACTGGGGTACTGGTTGGGCAGGAGCGCTCTCTTTGCTTACCATTGGCAGCAGAGCAGCAACAAGGATTGATTTTTTCCACCTCAATTGTCAAGTGAGGTGGCTGTGGAGATTAAAGAGGATTAAATGATTATGTTAAAGAATCTGTCCTCCAGTGCCCAGTATGTTCAGAATTGAAACAGGGATTGAAGTTAATAGGATGTTTCTATGAAATCGGGTAATTATTTGAATGAATTCCCAAGTAATTCAGAGGAAAACAGCTCTAGTTTTCTTATGGCACTTGTACATCTCACTGTCCTATTATAGAATTGACAGAAATCACTTTAGAATGACTCGGATCTTCTTATTAAAAGCAAAATAGATATAGCTTGCCTCATCACGGAAGAAAAGGATGACACTAACTCTGGTGGTGTCTCCCCCACTTTTGTCTGCCTTTCTCATTCTCACCTCACCCCTGGGATGGAACATGAACCCCTCCCTTCTTAGACAGAGCTTAGAGGCCATGCACACCTGAGGGGTATCAGGAGGAGGCCATGGAGTGAAGGAGCTTTGTAGACACTGGGGGCAGACCAGGAGGGTGGCCCAAAAGGCTGGAAGCATAGGAACTGGGCTGGGGAGGCACAGTGTGCAAGGCCTGCCTAAGTGACTTCTGCTGCTTCCTTCTTGTATTCTTGCCACTTGGGTAGTGTGAACACTGGACTCATTGACAGTCACAGAATTGGGATCAGGCCGACTGCCTGTGAGAGGCTAGTAAGGTCCAAGAATAAAGAGCTGGCTCAGATATGGGTTCAGAGGGTTGGTTCTGGTTGAGTGGAATCTGATAGCATCAGGGAGTGAGTGGGCTGGAAGTAGTGACCTACTGGGGCTGTCACAAACTCCCCAAATGCACATTGTCAGGTGTCTGAACGAGGGAAGTGTTGGGATAAACACTGTGCCTCAAGGAGATGGGAGGCGCTGCGCTGGACCGTCTAACTCCTGTGGCCATCCCCAAGAGCCTGGAGAAAAGTATAGTGTCAAAAAGCCTAGAACTTTTTTAGGGCCCAGGTATGTTTGATTTGAGGCACAGAACTCAATACTAAAGGGGAATACTACAGTACAATTCTCTGTCAAGTCAGAGAACTGAGGTGGGCTACTGGGATTACCCTGGAGGAAGGCTGCTAGATCAGATACAGGATCAGCCTCGTAGTCCACCACAGACTGTCAGGAAATGGCTTTTGACTTTTTAGTCCATGGGCCCCCTAGGAGTTGCCTTCTGGTTTTCTTTGTTAAATCTTGTCAACTCTTGCTGTAGAAAAAATGTGGGTGATTTTTATTTCCTTGTCAGACTACAGATTTGCTGCCTGGTGAACAGGGTAGTTTTGGTATCATGGAGGAAAATCCTAATCCACATGCCCTAATTTCTGAGTGAGCAGCGGTCTCATTGTCAGGGTGGGTTTATGGGTAGTTTGGAGACAGGGAGAGACCCTAGAATGGCATGAACTCACTTCAGCACCATTCCTAGGTCCAAGATCCCAGACTGCAGCAGCTGTCTATGCCCTCATAACATGCATCAATTTCTGTCACATCCAATCTCCATAAAGCTCCAGGTTCTCTTTCTTCCCTCCCCCATCCTTCCCTCCTTCCCTCCCTCCATCCCTCCCTCCCTGCCGGGGAAATCCATTAACTGCCTTGGAACCTTGAGGCCCCAGGTCTCATAGACCTTCCTGTCTATCAGGCATGTCCTGGGAGAAAAGAAGCCTCAGCTCCTTTGTCTGCTGATCTTTCAGATTGCACACCCCCACACCTCTCCTGTTGCAGCCAAGGAGTACTTGAACATCCTTACTGAGATTATGTATCCAGCTCAGCCCTCAGTAAAGTACCAAAGTCTGTGGATATTCACATCTCTTCTTGTGGTTATTTATTTAGGGATAATGTACAATACAGTTTTAATGTTATGTAAATAATAGTTGCATTTTTATTTGCACTAGTTTTAATTGCTGCATTGTTCTTTCCTATTGGCTATTTATTTTTTCAACATTTTGGATCCAGAAATGGTTGATTACTAAATACAGAACCTGTGGCTATGAAGAACCACTTGCAAAAATCATATAGACACTAAAATTCATATATAAACCAATGTCAAATCCTTAACTTTTAACTTCTTAAAAATCTTAATAAAAGTTGGCTTTTAAAAGATACATATATAAATATATACATTGACATGCAAATACTTACCTTGAGAGCATCTTAAAATATTTTAAATTTGAGACTATTATCTGAGCATTCATCTGAATCTTACTCTTTAGTGCTAATTATAAACAACCCAGTCTGGTCCTTGTCTTTAATGGCTTTATAAGTGCTAGGCTTGCCTTTCCAATTAGACTATAAACTGTCTTTTGCATCTCTAATACCTCTCAGAGCACCTGCTATAGAGTGGGCCTTAGTAAAAGTTTAATGATATGTCTGACTCCGCAGGGCTTGGGTCTTCAGTTTGCTGCTTCTTGCAGCCTTCACTGGGTTCTCACCCACCAACATTAAAAACAACCACTTTCCCTAAACTCTCTCTGTTTTCCACCCATCACTTTTAACAGTGATATACCCCAAAGACAAGTTACATACCGAAGTTAATTGGAGCATCATTCAGCATCACACTTTGCCTTTTAAGTACACAGAATAAATCTCCACCCACCTCGAAATGAAGGATGACCAGTGTGAGCTCCAGCTTTCCCAGGGCGTTAATTCTCTTGAACATCATTGTCTATTTGACTTGAAGAAGAGAACTCTTGCTCTAAATACAAAGCCAATGCAAATGTTAAAATATAGGGAAAAAGTGAAAATGTAGCTTTTTAAAATTAAAGACTTTTTTATTTTTAATTATGTGTATGCATGTGTGTCTGTGTGCACAGGTCCACCAGAGGTTGAAAGAGAGCATAAAATTTCCTAGAGCTGGAATTTCAGGAATGCAAGAAACCAAACTCAGGTCCTTTAAGAAGCCACAAGTACTTTTAAGTATAGCACTTAACATCCGTGTTTCAACCCAAAGCACTAAACTTTCAATTCTTCCTACTAGCATTCTGTATGTGTATGCCCAGCACCTGTAACTACATGTGTGTTGTACACATATGTGCATGTAAACGTGACTCCAAGTACACATACAATGCTTCATACAACAAACGATTTTGTCTTCCTTTCCTTTTGAAGCAATGCTGAGCAAACATTTTTCCTGGCCAAACACACTGACAGTGTTTGTTCCCAGTTTGTCTGTTATAACAGCCAATAGCTCTGTGTGTAATTCCAGGAGTTTGGAGGCAGAGGCAGGTGCATCTTGAGCTCAGGGTCAGTCTGGACTGCACAGAGAGACAAGACTGTTAAAAAGTAAGAGTTCAGTAAAGTTCTCAGTCATTACCTTGTACTTACATGCTGTGCATGTTCAGGGAAAGGCTCTTGAGAATAGAAGCTGCTGCTAATGCAGACTTATAAGGCTTTAAATATTTAGGTAAGCCATTATCCCAAAACATTGTACTGTTTACTCTGGCCATGGGGAATTCTAACAAGGATGAAGAGGGGGCTTTTCTAGCCCCTCACTGAGAATGAAAAGCAACAACAGCTTCTTCTTTAGACTTTCTTTTTTTTAAAAAAAAAAAAAAAAAAAAAAAAAAAAAAAAAACTTTATTTTTTTTTATTTTATTTATTTGCCTTGGTGTTTGCCTGGGACTGGGAACTGGAACTACAGACAGTTGTGAGCTGCCATGTGGGTGCTGGGAATTGAACTCAGGACCTCTGGAAGAGCAGTCAGTGCCCTTAACCGCTGAGCCATCTCTTCAGCCCCCTTCTTCAGACTTTCAAATGCAGCAGTGTTTCTAACCATCAAACTCCTTTCAGCCTTTGAGTACATTCATCTATCCAACAAAAACTGAGACTCTACTTGGTAGCAGCCCATTTGGGTCAGTGATTCTCAACCTCCTAATGTCGTGACCCTTTAATACAGTTCCTCATGTTGGCATGACCCTCAACCATAAAATTATATTTGTTGCTACTTCATAACTGTAATTTTGATACTGTTATGAATCATGATGTAAGTATCTAACATGTGACCCCTGTGAAAAGATCGTTCATGCTCGCCAAAGGGGTCACAACCCACAGTCTGAGAATTACTGCTTTAAGGATTCTAAGTATAGCAAGTAAGTAGTGATGTCATTCATGCATGCACTTATTTAACAAACAATTAATTAGTGCTTATTGTAGTAGGGGCTGGCTATCATGCTCAGAATAAAGCAAATCTGGCCCACTTTTGCTACAGTGCCAGTGATTGTATATCAGTCTCAGTTTGATATGTATTCTCAGGTCTGGATGCTGGCCACATACAAGCGATGCAGACTTAGGAGCAAGTTTCTCTACCTTAGAAGGTACCTTTGGAATCCTTTGTCACTAATCCAAACCCTCATATCCAGCTCTTTAGTAAGTGCTGTAGGCACAGAGGGGTAGGGTGAGTCCATACCCTTGATGATTTTCCATCTACTCAAAAGTAACAAGCCTGAATCACAGTGTAGACACACCCATGGAAACTTCGGGAGAGTGTGCATTCATGTGTGTAAAATGGTGAGGTTGGTGGCGAAGGGCTGCAGAAGCTCAGGAGAGGAGCTGTGTTGTTGGTGACTTTTAAGATGCATCCCTCCAGCCTCTTCTTGCCTGGCATCCCAGCCCATAGGATAGCACTGCCATTTAGAGGTCTCTCTGCTTCAAGTGCTTCTGTCTGAAACCTCCCCCTCACCAATGGACACACCTAAGGATGTGTTCAATGGTGTCCTACATGCTCCCTGATCTAATCAAGTTGCCAAAATTAATTCTTTAAAGATCCTATTTTTACTCAAATTTATATACATGCAGTTTACAATATTTACATACACAGTTATATTACTAATATAAATTATACTTTCTCTTGTAAAGCCAACTATTTCCAGTTTTATTCTAGCTAGCAAAAGCCCATTGTTGACTACCTCAAATTGCTCTCTTTCCAGAAGTGACCTCTTCTAGCTATAGATTGCTTCTGTGTTTACATATTTGCCTTTAGGAAACAGCCCCATCCTGTGTGTTTTGCTCCTTCCTTTCATGATTAACTGATGACTTCCTGCAGTGGGTGATGTAGTGGGATTATCATGGTAATCCCGCGTATGGATTTAATAAAAGCTGATTGGTCAAAGGCAAACAGGAAGTGTGGGTGGGGCTACCAGGCTAAGAAAATTTGGGAACATCTCAGAGCAGACACAGCCATCAGACACAGATGCCAGAGTCATGGGAGCTGCCAGGAGATGCAGAAGAAATGCTGCTCTGAGAAAAGGTACCGAGCCGCAAGGGTGAACAAGGTGGGTTGAGTTCAGAAGGAGGAGCTAGCAAATTACATGCCTGGGCCCTAGGTCAATCAGAGTAAAATTACTGTAAGCGTTTGTGTGATTCTGTGACTCTGTGGGACTTAGAAACTGCAAGTCTGCGGGGTTGAACCTCAAGGCTAAGCCAGGAAAGTCCAGGTCAGAACCTTTTACAACAGGGAGATCCTCAACACTCTCTCCTCTATGAAGTCCAGAGACCCCTTGACCTGCCCCAGATTGAATGGGCTCCTTCCTGCCACAGAACCACCATCACTCTAGGCTACTCTATTAAATATTATCTGACACCCCTCCCCTGCCATTTCAGTTGATGGTTTGGCTTCCTGCATTCCTAGTTTGTCTTCTCCTGAGTTAACCCCCTCATTTTGATAAAGTACATCCTTTATCACAGAAAATGGTGCAGGAGGGATAAACTTTTCAGGCTTTGATTATGAGACCATCATGGTTAGTTACACAGCTGGGCAATGTCTCAAAACTATTTTCTCTAGGAGTCTGAATGTCTTGTCTTCTTTCTTTCCGTGCTGTTATCAAGCAGTCTCCTGGCTCCCTGATTCTTGATCATAGCATATCTGATCATTTTTGTCTTCTTCCTGCTGATGGCAAGATCTACTTGAATCTAGTGTTCTGAATTTTCTAGTTGTATGCCTTTGTGTGAGTCCATTAGGACGCTCATGGGCTTCCCATGACAGAAAGAGTGTTAGGGGTGGGAATTATTATTTTTATTTATGTGTATGCATGAGTATCTGTGTACATGTATATAAATGTCTGCTCCGAAGCCAGAAGAAGGCTTAGGATTTCCTGGATCTAGGTTTGTGAACTGCCCAGTGTGGCTGGCTGAGAAATCCAGTCCTCTTAAACAGTTGCAAGCTCCTCCATCACTGGGCTGTAGCTCTAGCATGTTTTCCCTTTTTTTTTTTTATTATTTCCTAGAGTTTCTATAAATCCTGGACTGTCTTAGGCACCTTATCTTTATTTCTTTTCAAAACTTTTATAACTTATTTACTTTGTTTTCTAGGAGAGTTCTTCAATTTTACCTTCCAAGTTTTCAGATTTACTCTCTTAATTTTAAATGCCAAAGATTCTTTGTGTGGGCATGTATGTACACATAAGCATATCATCAGTATGATGTTATGCATTTCCATGTAGATCTATGTCTATAGTCATGGTAACATAGATTATGGGTTTAGGGTGGTGATGTTTCTTATTCTAAGTAGCAAAGTGTTGTAAGAAGTTTCTGGCCTGGCCTAGCTCCCGAGGTTTGGACCCGCAGCCCCATTGCCACTTTGCCCTAAATAATCATGCAAAGGTTATATTAATTACAAACTGTTTGGCCTTTGGCTCAGGCCTATTGTTGTCTAGCTCTCACATCTTAACTCAGCCCATTTTTATTAATCTGTCTTTCCACATGGCTTGTGGCTTACCTGTACTCCATTGCATCTTGCTTCTTGGGTGGATGGATCATGTCTCCCATGACTCCATCCTCCTTCTCTTATATCTATGCTTGGATTTCCCACATGCTTCTAAGCTGCTCTGCCATAGGCCAAAACAGTTCCTTTATTATCTAATGGTATTTGCAGCATACACAAAGACATACCACATCACTTCTCCTTTTTTGTCTATTAAAAAATAGGTTCTAATTTTAACATAGTAAAATTACATATAGCAAAACAGCTATCAAACAAGAATTACAGTTACAATATCCAGTCTATTTGTATTTAGCAAAATTAAATATTCTATCATCTACTTTATCCTTGTGAGTTCAAAGTTTCACATCTAATTTACCTTTCATTATAACTAAGCAAAACTATAATTTTAACTACTTAATCTTGAACTACATCAAAGACCACAGAAGAATATAATATTACCCAAGTAAACAGAAAGTTCAAGCAACTTCCAGTCCAGAAATGACAGAGATGACATCTGGCTGCCTGGACAGTTACCCAAAGTTCTTTGGTAACATTGGAGCATCCATCTTTAACCTACAGGCCTAGATTTCTGGCAGACGTTTTTTGAAGCAGGAAATTTGAAGGACTATTCCATTCATTTTGGCATAGTTCATCAGTTGCTTTTCCCTGTGTCCTGCAGAATGTCTGGCAGCTTCTGTGAAGCAGGAACTTAAAAGATCATCTTGGCCTTTTTGGCAAAGTTCAGAGGTCACTTTCCTATGGATTCTGAATGTCCAGTTTATAAAGCATACTATCAAACAGTTGAAGCAAAAACAATTTCTTGTCCAGTGGCTAACTTTTGCCACAAAGAAAATAAACTTCACGGGAAATTTCTTTGATGCTCATCATCCTCTTGGAGTAGATTGGTGCTGCCAGGAGAATACATGTCTTACTGTCCAGAAAAGTCTAAGTTCTTAAGTATTTTAAATGCCATATAAAATACTTTACATGCTGTATAAAACATTTTAAATGTCAAATTCTGTAAATCTTTCAAGTGTTTGAAGATTACCTATCTAATTAAAATATATTTTTGTATATATAAAACTCTAACTAGCATGACTATAAGTTTGATTATTAATCTGTATTTCTTAATTATACTTTATAATTTTAAATGAGTTATGTAAACATAATACCTTAAACGAGAGTAGAAATATACATACAATATAACAAAATTGACCTTAAATTTTTATCAATAAACCAAAACCCATCCCAATGTAAAATATTTTGAGATTAACAGCTGTGTTTTGGATTAAAGTAGATTCAATAATCTATCTTTTTTAATCATTTCTATATCTTACCCCCTTTTTTCCCTAGAAAGAGACTATGACCACTAGCCATTTATAATGAAAACAAACATTTATATACAATATTTTGGAATTTGGACATAGCTTTTTATAAACTACTTCCTGCTGTTTGGGGGCACTGGCAATTTTATGGGGATCCTGAGGCTGGATCTTGTCTCCTGTGACATGACATGATGCAAAGACATCCCACAGCAAAGTCCCTTTAAAAAATTCATTTTTTGCTTGTTTTGTCTCTTTTGTTCATATTAGGAAATTTCCTTCTGATAAATCTTGTCTCTCTTTGAGAAATTGTCTATGTGTATGTCTGTGTGCATGTGCATTTGTGAGTGTGGGAGCAGATGCATGTGTGGGAGCTCAAGACCTTCTGACGTCTTCCACAGAAATGTGGTCAACTCTCTCTGAAGTAGTTTCTCTCACCAATCAAGCTATACTACCTGGCCAGTAAGCCTCAGAGATTCCCCTGCCTCTGCCTTCCCAGCACATGGGTGCTGAGGGTTGAACTTCGGTCCTCACACTTATGACACTATCTATCTATAGCAAAAATGAAAGAAAGAAAAATCTATCCTAATGTGTGTGCAGTATTGTTGCACACGGTGCCAAAGTGTGTTTTTCAATACTGTGCAGCAGCCTTATGTCAGACCCACTTTAAGAGGGCATAAATATTACACATGTTATTTGAGACAAAGAAATTTAGTGCACACTCAGGGCTGCAGGGCACTTCTCATCTTAGGAGTGAGTCTGACCTTTTTCCTTGTGAAACTCCATATCAGTGTCTTTCTGTAGGGCGTGGTTTGCCTTTGCACAACTTGCCGGAACATTTTATTGCTGCTTATGCTAATTAGGCATCAAGTAGTGACCAATCCGATGTGCTTATGCTAATTAGGCATTGAGAAAGGACCTATCTGATGCAATCCTCAAATATGTTAATGAGCCATTATTTTGGGCCAATCACCAGCCATATGCTAATGAGTACTACTTTGAACCAATCACCAGCCATATGTTAATGAGGCATTGTGATGGGCACCAATCACGTGCCAGGCTTCCCTATATAAGCAGGCTGAATCTCAGGCTCGGGGTCTTCTTTCCACCATTTCACAACTGAGCTGTACTCCAATAAAGTGTGATCCGAGAAGAATCGTGCGTGTGGTGACTCGTCGTTCTGCAGGCCTGAAGCAGCTTGCCACATCTTTCAGTCTTTCCTTTGGTGCTGTCATATTATCAGAGGGGACTATACCAACTACCTGCCTAAAGAGTGACAATCTGACTAACAGACTGCTGGGGATGGGGAGGCTTCAGCATCCCCGATCCTCTGGAGCCCCTGGCTCTCCCATCTTTGCTTATAACCCTCTATCAAGTTCTTCCAGATTAGGGCAGAGGCAGTTACCCTGTTACAGACATACAAGAGGGATATGGAGATGTTTCCAAACAGGCCTTCAGCCAGTCCTTCTAATTTTATCTCTCCTCGCCCTCACCTACACTTCCAGAAGTGCCTGGTGCTGCCAGCTCCTGAGCCTTCTGGGGATTCTGGCTTACAAATTGAGTTGGTTTCCCACATTCTGTACTATTGGCTTAGGATTCAATTTTCTCTCCATTTTCTGGGTCTGATAAGTAAATTACCCCTTATCAAGTTGCATCGTGGGTTTCCAGTTTTACGGCTGTTTTCTGCTCTCCAGTTTTCCCTACTGATGTGGGTTCGTGCCTCTAAAAATCCCTTTACTGGCACTCTAATGAGGTTTCAGTAAGGAACAGAATCAAATGTTTTCATCTTTACACAAATCTCTCTGCTTGCTGTTCAACTACTCTCTTTTTTCCATCCATTTATTCCTCTACCTAGAAATCCCCATAGTAAGGACAGAAAGTGGAGAGACACATACTCAGCAGTCCCCTTGTAAGGCCTTCAGTGAAGACAGGAAGACAGATGAGCTGGGATGTGGCTTAATGGCAGTGCTTGCCTGGAAAGGGTCTGGAATGTCTAGGAAGGATGTGTTGTAGAATGTGCATTCAAGCAGGACTGGACAAAGCCTTGGCTTTTAAGATGACACTAAAACCAGTATTTATTCCTTGGGGGCCAGCCCCCACTTAAGAACTTTATTTCTGAATGTCCAGGGAGAGATGAGCGTTAACTTTTAACCTCAAGGGAACATGAGTTAAAGCCTAGGGGACAACATGAACAAATGCCCAATGCAGATACAATAGCCATAGTGATACACTGCTCTTACGCTGCACAGGTTGAACAATCTTTTAGTACAGAACTGTGGCCAGGTGTTTTTCTTTATAGGCCTTCTGTAGATGATAATTTTTAAGTTCTTTTTTATAATTTGAATTATAAAATATGATCTTTTAGGTTGGAGGTGGGGGTTATATCTCTGTGGTTGAAGAGCTTGTCTCCATGAACAACCCCTGGGTTTTTATCTTTGACATGAAATAATGCAAAATAACATGCATCTATTGGCACAGTGAGAACAACATCCCTCCTCTCCTTTGCAGCAGACTTGTAAGAACTTGAGAGCTATGAGCTCGTCCACCCCATACAAGTCCTACCAAGTCTGGCAGTTGGAAGCAGCTTCAGAGATAGGCTTCAGAGACCAGAAGTGAATGACGGACAACCCTGAACTACTCCCCACCCCCAACCCTTGTCTTCCTAGGCCTGCATCATATCTTGGGCTTTTTTTTTTCTGCTTTCTGTCTCACTCATTATACTAAATGTCTAAACTTTGGATATTGTCAGTGTCCCCAGACAAACAATCTTTTTCTAGTTTTAAATACTGGATAGATGGATAAAAGAATAAAGAACTGAGAGGGATTCAAAAGTGCCTCTCCACCCTGAAGAACAAACCAAATGCTCTGTGTTAGAGTGAGAGAGAAGCCTTGGTGTTGGATGGCAGGGGCACAGGGTTAGGCAGAGTGAGTGGCTTCAAAGGCCATGGATACTTCCTGACCCTCACCATGGGCCTCCTCTACCGTACTCCCACTCTACTGCTTTTTGTGGGGAATTTTCCAGCCCTTGTGATTGCTGCAACAGTGTGGCTCCGTCTTTCTTCATAGTGTTAGTGAAACAACAGGAGAGACCCTTATCTCCTAAGCAAACACACACAGCCCTCACCCTGCCCCCAGAAGGAACTGACCTGTGACTTTGCCCCTTAGCACGAGCATTGCTACTTCAGCCATACCCCAATTTCACCTGCCGCCAGACTCACGGCGACGACACCCAGTCAACTCAGTGATCTGACAGGAAAGGTAGGGACAATGGCCAAAGGACAGCGTGAAAGAAGCAATTTGACCCAGAACTCTGGAGCCTGGGGAATGGCATGCTAAGGGGCCTCCGCTGCTGCCAGATACACGGGGAAGGCCACTGAGGACAGAGGTGACAGAAAGCAGATCACTTCCTCCTGACGTGGCCACCAATCTTCACTTATTGCCCTTAGGAAGTTATCAGTGACGGCCACCCCTGCCTCTCAGGCACCACCCCTAGGTGCCCAAGAAGGACAGAAGACCTGATATGGAGTCGCGTCGGGTCAGAGTCTAAGGTCTTGGGATGGGGGCTGAGTGTTGTGAAGGACTTCTAAGATAAGGGAATCCAGCATGCCTGGGTGGCTCTTGGTGGTTATGGTAAGGTGGTGGGGTGAGGACGGAGCAGCTTCTGCTGCCTGAAAAAAAGAATGAAGTTTCTCCCTCCCCCATTCCAATCCTTTGGAGACATTTTCCAAGGTACTATTACCCAAGGATGGCCCTCAAGATCCTTGCCAGGACTGTGTCCTGTGAGAGTGTGGCTCAGATTCATGGCAGAGAAGAAAAGATTCTGTCTCTAAGCAACTCTCTGAGACAGCCCTGTCTTCACTTGAAGCCCTTTCAGCAAGATCATCATCCACTGATGGCCCTGAGAAAGTCGCTGCCGTAACAGGACCACAGGGCAGAGGGCAGTGGGCAGCCCTTGGTCCTTCTAGGCTCTCAGATATACAACCACAAGGAACTGTTCTCCCAACAGCCAGGGCTAAGAAGAAGCCTGGGATGAGATGGAAGCCTGGGCCAGCGAAGTGGTTTCCACCTGGTGATAGCTGGAGGGGAGGCTCTGAGCTAGCTGTCTACACTGTAGACTGAGTCTACTGATCTCCAGCACACCC